>CAUZXS010005586.1:280000-383198 GCA_963585895.1 Sepioteuthis lessoniana | reverse complement strand
CCTACGCATCGCTGTTTTCCTGTTTACACAGGTGCGTCCTTCAATTACTTCGTTTATACAGTTGGAATATCCGGCTCTGTCAAGGGCCAATGTGTAACATAAATAAACAGTTCTATTTGAATCTTAGATGAAGGGGTACTTCACACTCCCTTGAGCTCCAGTGTAGCAAAATATTCTAAGTTTTGTGCAACTGTTCAGCTCATTTCACTTATTTTTACATTGTGAAATCTGGGTTTAGGCATTTAGACACTTGAACAAGATGATTTGTGACTGAAACTTACCAACTCGCATCCTAATATTCGTGATCTCAAGCCCACCAGTCTCATCCTTCCAATGAAAAAATCATTCAAGAATCTTAGATGCGCTTGAATTAGGAAACTGATTTCTCGTGTGATTTAATTATTACACACTGGTAAATTAATTATGTTTCGTAATTTAATATTGAATTAATTTATTTTGGGGTGAAGGGAAATTAAATTTAGTTACAAGGGGTGCATCAAGTAAAAAAATAAAGAATCCCTGCTCTTAGACACTCAGTACAAAAATATTTCTGGTAACCTTGCAAAGGTTAACGAGCTAATCTTATAGAACAATTACAACTGAGTTGGTCTTACTTAAGCTATGCTTAATTTAGTGATTTATATATTCCTTAAACCTGGAGAAGCAAACTTTTTTGATCATGTAGATTAGAGATGGGCGGTTTAACCGAAAAACCGACTTTTTTCGGTTTCATTTTCACGCCGTGAAACCGGATCGAATCTTTACGAAACCGAAATAGTTCGGTTTAGTGTTCTCACTACTGAGTGACCATATCTAAGGCAACGGTGTTGAAAAAGACTTTCAGATTTTAATAAAATTAAATTTTATCAACATTTTATACCATTGTAAGAGGAAAAGATTGAACAAAAATAGGATGAAAACATTTAATTGACTAGTTTTTGGAAATAAATGTGAAATCTATTTGTTTACGAAAGAAATGAAGAAAAAAAAAAAAGAAATACGACAAATATGACACTTGGAAATCTTTCATATCATAGAATGTTTTCAAAAAGAAAAAAAAAAAAATGAAGAAGAAAGAAATACGACGTGATGTCTAAAATCTATTTGTCTCAGTTTTCAAAAAATATTTTTTCTGGTAAAATTTGACAACAATATATCGAGTAAAAAAATAGTTGCCACTTTCGTCTTAATGTTAGATTTTATTTTAATTAGAAAGATTATTTTATTTTATTTTATTTTCAGTCAGATAACAGTCACAATTTAACATCAATCATTTGTTTGCGCACAGTCTTTTCTATTTGAGCCATAGTTGGACCCTATCAGGTGCTACCACTCTGGGTCGGAGTGACCCTGGTAGCAATGGCAATGAAGGAGTACTCTGCATTCCCCAAATCTCCAAGGCTGGAGCCTCACCATCAGATTGCTTAATGTCAGATCTCAGACATTCATTGGGGTGAGGGTGGGGGTGGGGTCTTAGCTTTCTGAAGAGATGCAGTTGTTGTATCTTAAATGCCCAACCGCCAAAGATGTCTAATGATAGAATTTCAGAGTTGTAGAATCTATCTATCTATCTATCTATCTATCTATCTATCTATCTATCTATCTATCTTTGTTATCCGTGTAATAGTCAATATATATATATATATATATATATATATATATCGGATGAGTGGAACATTTTCTAGTTCTTTCAATAACTGAGCATATATATATATATATATATATATATATATATATATATATATATATATATATATATACCTTTAAGAAAAGCAAAAACCGGTCACATTAGGATTATAAATTTATTTCCATCCTGCTATGGGTATTGACATGAATCAATAACACCAAAATTGATTCATATCAATACCCATAGCAGGATGGAAACAAATCTTTATGCTTAATGTGACTGGTTTTTGTTTTTCTTAAAGAAATTATTACTCTGTGATGTCAGTTACATTGAACTCTTTCCCAGGAAAATTTAAATGTTCATAGTTGAATGATTTTTTTAAATTCCCGACTCCGGTTTAACTGGACTGAATAATACATAATATATATATATATATATATATATATATATATATATATGTTTGCCGATGTTGATTAAGATGTTTATGGGGAATGATGGGTTGAATTCAATTATTCTTAAGTTAGTAGCAAGAAAGTTGAGTTAGTTTTGATGGGTATATTTGAGTAGAGAGAAGTTATATCTAAGCTATTTATAGTTTTGTTTTGTATATTTATGATTTTACTAATTAAGTCCCCGGAGTTTATAACATGTGAGAGGCGTGAGGTGCCCGTGGTGTAATGGTTATCGTCGTAGGAAATGGACATGGTGACACGAGTTCAAATCCTGGACGAGACTGATTACATTTCACATAGCACTAATACCCTTGGCAAAAGGTATGAATCCAATTATTCTCCCTCCAGCTATGGGTAAATAGTAGGGCAGACTAGGTTCTTCAGCCTTGGTGAGGCAACTAGTCTAGGAGAAGGAAAACTCTGAATTCAAACCGGTTAAACTCTGTTTAAAAATTGACCTTGTGTTATATCCTGCCCGAGCGGAGGGGTTGGTAAATATGATATGATAACCTGTGAGAGGCTGATTGTGCCGAGTAAGGGGGTTTGTGTTTCAGCTATGGCGCGAGCTATTTTGTGTGTGACACTACCGATGCTGGAAACATTGGGTAGTAGGGGGGTGTTTGGTTTGGTTTGGTTTCTTTGTTTTATGGCATATCAACCTTTGTAGGTCATTTAACGCCAAAGCCATGCTCCTAGAAGAACAGTCGTGGTACTATTTAACCCATAGCTTGGAGGATAAAGGGGTTCATACCTTTCCCAAGGGTATTTTCCCGAAAGTGAACGTAATAGCGCGATTGGAGTACGAACTTGCTTACTACGATTCCGTAGTCCATCGCTTTAACACCACGAGAACACCCCCTGTTTGGTTTGTTGATTTTGGGTTGGCCATATAATGTTGGGATTGTAGGGTGGTGTTCAACGAAGGATGTCCAGTTTTTTTTTCTTTACGAGTTTTTTGAAGAGTTTCTTGAAAGAAAAAATGTCTTTGTTGATTGTAGTTATATTAGATATCTCATAGGTGTTTATGTCTTCTAGAAGTGAATTAATTTTGTCAACGTACCTCCATTTGTACATGATTACAACACCACCGCTTTTGTCGGCGGGGAGATGATGTTCAGCATTTGGGTTAGGTTGAATAAAGCCTATATACGAGGATCATTAAATAAGTTTCCAGACTTTTTTCGTATGGGCACTTTTATTGATAGTACACACATGAAACTCTAGTCCCTTTCCAAGTAATCTCCTCCGGCTGCAATGCACTTGTTCTACCGCTCTAACAACTTCAGCCAGGCCCCATGGAAGTCCTCTTGTGTGAGCGTGTCAATGACCTTCGTCACAGCCTCTTTCATCACCTCAATTGTCTCATAACGACAGCCTCTGAGCTTAGGCAATAACCAAAAGTCACAGGGAGCAAGGTCTGAACTATAGAGACGGTGAGGAACTGTCTTAATGCCCATCTTGGTCAAATAGTCTGTGACAAGGATGGAGTTGTGGACTGTTGCATTGTCCTGGTGGAAATGCCACTGACCCGATTTGAACAGTGCTGGCCTCTTCCCAAGGAATCTCTTCTTGAACTCCCTTAAAACCTCAACATAGTAACCCTAACCCTAACCCTTTGACCAATCAACTCTGGTGTATTGACTTCCTTACTCCTCCCACACCTCTCACCATCCTTCACAGACTCCCTGCCTTCCTTGAATTTCTTATGCCACTGATGCTCGACTCATGCAAGATGCTCCAAAAGCAGTCTGAAGCATTCAATACCTTTCTGTGGCCTTTTTTCCAAGTTTAAAACACAATTTTAATGCATATCGTTCTTCTAAAGTGTCCTCACGTCCAGATTGCATTTTTGAAATTCACCAGCTGTGACAATCAGGCTTTAGTAGGGTGTATTCCAATTGCTACTGTAGCTGTTGATTTGAACCTGAAATCCTAAAAATTGGTCAGTCCTCTCATAACATGTATAGCAATAACATACTGAATTTTCAAGAGTCGACGACAATTTTTAATCCCTGTACAAAAAAGTCTGGAAACTTAGTGTTGGGGAGAGATGAATAGTTTGGTTAAGAGACAAAGGCGTGAATGATTCCTTGGATAAAACTTTTGGAAAAGTCGGTGTCGCAATTCCAGTTGTATTTGCGGTGATGATCTCATGTATACCTGTTGCAAATCTTTTGTCCAAGACTGAGGGCTTCAATTTCAGTGGTGGAAAACTGACAATCAGTTAAGTTTAGGACCATTTCCAGTCGTCTTCGGTGTTTCCACTTGCTTTTTTTCCCCAGAAGCCGAGAAAGTTTGTTAGATTGTTTGTGGGAGTGGGTGCTATCGAAGTTTTTTGTCATCCAGCGGATGTTTTGGGAGATTCTGTTTATGAAGTTGTGGTGTTTCGAACACTCTCTTAAAAACCTCTCGCCACTCCTGATTATCGTTCATCGCCCTAAGCAGGTCTTCAGGACATCATCCCGTATCCTCACATAGCTGCTGAATGTATGTTCGTGCTGGTCGTCCTGCTTTTGCACGGCCATGTGTGGGGGTCCATTAGAGTACATCTCTTATGAGTTCGTCCCTGCTTCTCCAGCAGTGTCCTGCATGTCTGGTTCGTCTAACTTGAATAGTTTTCGTGATAGGAGGCAGGTGGCCGTACAGTTGGTGTCTTGTGGGGTGCTGCCGCCAGGACTTGCTAACTACGGAATAGATGATATATATATACATATATATGTGTTTGTTTATATATATGCATATATAGATCAACCAGATAAAAGTTGATATATATATATATATATATATATATATATATGTGTGTATTAGTATTATTCGGTCCTGTTAAATCAGAGTTGGGAGTAATTCCTTCAGGACAAGAAAATCATTCAAAAACTGAACATTTAAATTTTCCTGGTAGAGAGTTCAATGTAATTAATATTACAGAGCAATACTTTCTTCAAGAACAAACCAAAGACCGAAACACAAAACAGGATGGAAATAAATTTACAATCCTAAAGTAACCCGTCTTTGGTTTTTTTCTTAAAGAAAGTATATATATATATATATATATATACTTATTATTCGGTCCAGTTAAACCGGAATCGAGAATAATTCCGTCAGGACAAAAAAACTATGAACGTTTAAATTTTCCTGGTGACCGGTTTTTGTTTTTCTTAAAGAAAGTATATATATATATATATATATATATATATATATATCTAAAAAGATTAAGCATTAAAGATTGGTACAAAGAATCATCCAGTGAAAATCAAGTCTATTACCCTCCCAAGGTGTTCAGAAGGACACGTCACTTGATTGATCGATTTATTTTAACGGCATGGCAACCCATCTAGAATTATTTAATGTCTTGAAGTCAGAGAATCACGTTTATTGTACGTTCATATTTTTATTTTTTGTAGTTGTTTTTGAAAAAAATTCACAAGCGATGTCAACATAAACATAGGAAAAGCATGAACTGCTACAGACAGTTTAACGACCATATGGGAATCTGATCTCTGATAGAATAAAACAGTGTCAGTACTATTGTAAGGTTGCATCATCTGGACTTTCGCAAAACACATTGGAGAAAAATATAGATGGGAACTAGACAAGGATGCTGGATGCTGTTTCAAACAAATCCTGGAAGCAGCATCCTACAAAACTGTAGCTGAACAGCCACTTACCTCCCATCTCAAAAATCATCCAAGACGAACAAGGCATGCTGGATACTGCAAAAAAAAAAAAAAAGAAAAAAATAGAGAAACAGATTCCTACACATGGAAAAACGAGTGTTGACCGATCAGAAAAATCTTAGGTTCATCAGGTCTGTGTGGACACTGGATGCCGTCGTCTGGAGTACTTGCTAAGACTGATGACTGATTGGGACGGATGGCGAGAGAGTGAGAGAATCAAGAGAATCTGTGCTAGCGGTATGCCTAGATGATAATGATGATTTTCAGCTCTTTTCCCCCCCAATATTCGTTATCTTTGCTAAATCTGTCCCCTCTTTTTAAGAAGACATCGTTAATGGTTTAGCTGTGTACAACATAATTTTACAGAACAAGATCAGTAATACAAGCTAGTCTGTTTTCTAATAAAACCACTGATGTGATCCCCCTGTACAAAAAAATCAATACGTGTCTTCTTTTCAATATCAGGATTTATTTCAATAAAACATTGTTATGGGAATCTGCTTCTGATACAATATGTAATGAGTTGTAATGTGTAAGGATTTTATCAATTTCGTTCTGTTGCTTTTTAGCTCAAGGCTTTGAAGAAGCTGGAAAATATTTGATAATAGGCATTCTTTGTCTGTCTGTTTGTCTCAGCTAATCTTATAGGTGAATATAACTAGATTGGTGGTCTCCAGCCGAGAAATTTGTGCTAATCCAAAAAGAAAAAAAAAAAAAGAACCACAACAACAACCACATCAACAAAAAAAACAACTCATGTTTTTTTTTTTTTGTAGCTGTTTTCATTGCCGAAAGCCAATATGTCAAGTCATCTTTTTCTCACCCAAATCATTTTAGCATTCTTCTCACAGATCACACATCACAGATTTGGACGCAAATTAGCTGTTAACGCTGACACACACACACACACACACACACACACACACACACACACACACACACACACACACACACACACATGTATATAGAGTGGGTGCCAATGTCGGAAAATGATTTGTAGAATAAAAGTGAAAAGTACCCGATATCAAAAGACAGAATAATGATATAAATAAAATCAGTTTTTGTAAACCAAAAAAAGAATTTAAAAAATAAGAAGATAAAAAACAAAACAAAATAAAGAAAAACAAAACACAAACAGTCGTTACTAAAAGTTTCACAAGAGAATTTAAAAGTGTAAAAGAATAAAATTATCAGAGTGAAACCGTTAACAAAAATTCATTAAAATGACGTGTACTCTTATATATATATATATATATATATATTAGACGAACCAGACACGCGGGACACTGCTGGAGAAGCAAGGACGAGCTCATAAGCGATGTACTCCTATGGACCCCCACATATGGATGTGCAAAAGCAGGACGACCAGCACGAACTTACATACAGCAACTATGTGAGGACACAGGATGTAACCCTGAAGACCTGCCGGAGGCGATGAATGATAGGGAGAAGTGGCGAGAGAGGGTCAGGGATATCCGTGCTGGCGGCACGACATGATGATGATGATGATGATGTATATGTATTATTTGGTCCAGTTAAACCGGAGTTGGGAGTAATTCCATCAGGACAAAAAACTATTCAAGAGTGAACATTTAAATTTTCCTATTTTTTGATTTTTCAAAAATGTTCGTGTTTTTTGATTTTTCAAAAACGCATAACAGGATGGAAATAAATTTATAATCCTTATGTGACCGGTTTGTTGCTTTTTCTTAATGATATATATATATATATATATAAGAATACACGTCATTTTAATGAATTATATATATATATATATATATATATATAACAAAACTAGTATATATATATATATATATATATATATATATATATATATAAATGTACTTATATATTTACTTGTTCACTCATACGCACACCTATACACATATACGCACATGCAATACTTATATATATACAAAGAATATATTTACCAACCCCTCAGCTCGGGCAGGATATGACACAAGGTCAATTTTTAAGCGGAGTTTAACAGGTTTGAATTCAGAGAAGAACATATTCTAATATATACAAAAAACATCAACATTTTCCAGAAGTCTTTACTGACAATTAACTTTAATAGGACATTTCAATGACACACCTTGAATTACACGAAATTAAACCAAACTTATCAAGTGTACGTGCACATGAATTTACTTTACATGCTTACATGTCTACTTACACACGCACACACACACATTCATAAAAGAAGAATAAGTATATATTTATATATACAAAATACGTTTACTTATATATAACAAGAATATTTATATAGAGCAGAGGTCTTCACAGACAATTATCTCCAATGGGATATTCACTGACATAAATACTGGAATTAAAAACAATTTTTACAATTTTTACAGTAAAAACAACAGCTGAACGTAAGTTAAACATTCAAAATCTCCTGAAGAAGATGTTAAGTCTAAAACACGTGTAGAGCACAAATATATTAGATAATAAAAACCCAAATCCCAAATTTAAAATCATTTGTGAATCTATTTATAAAATATTTACTTTTCTTTCGTTGGGCCATCAACAATCTTCATATAGCGACACAACTACTCAAATCAACAGGGATACAGCTAGGTTTGCTCAGAAAGTAAATATGATAGATAGAGTTGGGAAATTGGAAGAAAGAAGTGCCTATATTTTATTTAAAGATCACAAAAAAAACTTCCCAGATAAAAAGCAGACTAGATTAATTAACCCCACAAAAACCGAACTAGGCCTTGTATCTAAAGATGTAATACAGAAGATTACGTCTAGATTGATGAGTAGCCACAAATATAACCTGTGGAAAAACTCTATGGATACTATCGATTGGTTTAAGAAAATTAAGGATAAAAAGAGATCCACTTTCGTACAATTCAACATCATAGAGTTCTACCCTTCCATCACTAAAGAATTATTAGTGAGGAGCCTTAACCACGCTAGAGAATATACAGAGATCACAGAAGAAGAAATAGAAATTATCCTAGCAAGTAGAAAAACCGTCCTATCCGATAACCGCAGATCCTGGGTAAAAATTCACATAGACAATTTCGACGTCCCCATGGGGGCCTACGATTCGGCTCAGGTAGCAGACTTAGTGGGGATCTATATCCTAGATATGCTGGGTCGTATTGTCAACTCACAACTAGTGGGACTTTACCGAGATGACGGGATTATTTATATCCCAGACAGTAACGGTCCGAAGACCGCTAGTATACAAAAGAAAATTATTAGGGCCTTCAAACTACTAGGGTTTAGAATTTAAATAACCTCAAATTTAAAAATAGTAGACTTTCTGGACGTCACATTGAATTTAAATAATGGTACGTTCAAACCCTTTAGTAAGAACGATTCCGCCCCTAGATACATAAATATCTCCTCAAACCACCCAAGATCGGTACTGAGACAGATACCCAATGCGGTGAACCAAAGAATTAATAAGCTGTCCTCAGGTAAGAAAATTTTCGAGGAAAACAAGAGTAGATATGATGACGCCCTGAAGGACAGTGGATTCCAAGGTAGACTGGAATACTTAACCCCGGTGGACCTCAATTCGAGAGCTAGGAAGAATAATAGTGGGACCCACACACCCCTCAAGGTAGGTGAGACTATTAATAATAGTAGTCACGGAAATAGACGAGGAAAGAATAGAAATAGAAAAGTAGTCTGGTTCATTTTGTAAGCTCACTAACATTAACATAGGTAGATACTTTCTACACCTACTAGATAAACATTTTAATAGAGGCAACCCATTGAGTAAGATTTTTAACAGAAATACAGTGAAAATTAGCTACTCCTGCACTAAGAATATGTACAATATACTAAGCAACCATAATAGGAGGCTACTCAATGAGCTTACCACGAGAGATAGGAATCCAAACGTGGAGTCTTATAACTGTAGGAATAAGGAAGAATGCCCCTTAGGCGGACGCTGCACCACGAGGAATGTCGTATACCAAACATGCATTTCTCCTATGGAACAGCAAAGGGACAGAGAGAGAGTCTACATAGGGATCTCCGCGGGAAACTGGAAGCAAAGATGGTACAGCCATAGACACTCATTTTCCAACCCGAAACTTAGGTACCAGACTGCTTTATCGAAATACTTCTGGGGCCTAAAGGATCAGGGGCTATCTCCACAAATTAAGTGGAAAATATTAAGGCACTCGTCTGCCGCCAACAGCTTCAACGGTAGATGTAACCTATGCTTAGACGAAAAAATTAGCATAATTAATTTCAAGAATAGAAAACTTTTATTGAACAAGAGAAATGAGCTTGTCTTTAAGTGTAGACATAGAGGAAAATCTAAATTATCTTAAATAATAAAGAAACATTAGTAAATAGTAGAGATCAACCCAACAGCAGATATCACCGAGACAGGGAAAGACAAAGGTAGATAAGGGCCAGATGAACAAGGAATATTAATCCAAAAATAAGGCCTGGGATTCTAGAGTGGTTAATTCCCCTTGACCATTTTTAGGGTAAATTAAAAAAAATACACTTGATGACTATAATGAATGTCCCCACCTTATCTGGTTTAAGTATCTCGATCCTAATTGAAACTAGAGGAACACCTAAGATGGCAACAGCTGGGTTAATTAACAGACATATCAGAAATAAATATAAATCATATATGAGATAGCCATTAGTTAAACGATCTGAGTCTGTTTAGAATAGCACACCTGCCAAGTAGAAGAACCCACAAACGGAACACAAAATTAAAAGGGACTGACCAGTAGATTAATTCCACTCCTGTTTCTTAATCGTTCTAACATATAATATGTTCACACCCTCTGCTCACGCCTATGAACGAATGAGTTCCACTTTATGTTTTTTTATTTTTATGTTTTTTATTTTTATTTTATTTTTATTTCTATCTTTGTTTTCTGATTTTTAATTTATTTTTTAATTTCTTTAATTTTCCTATTTATCTTCTGAATACGAACTGTAACTCCTCATTCGCATCTCTGGGACAATACAGAGCATGTAAAAGAGTCATCCGACGAGACGGAGAATATGCCAACAATATTCTCCGCCGAAATAAATTTATTATGACGGCTTAACCGAGTTTGAGTCTCCATTTAATTGCACTATATATATATATATATATATATATATATATATATATGCATATATATCACTCCTTTTACATGCAAGCAAACCCCTGATGATGGCCTATGAAAGGTCCGAAAGCACTCGGGACAACTTTGGTAAATCCATCCATCAATTCCAGCCTAAAACCAAGACATTTATCAGGAAACTTGAAAGGATCTTAATAAAATTACATAGACAAAATGTGTCTTTATTATTTAATCAAACATGCTTAAATAAAAGACTGCTACCAAAGTACACACACACACACACACACACACACACACACACACACACACACACACACACACACACACACACACAGACACACACATGTATATAAAGGTTATTCACAAAGTTCTAAGCTTCACTTAGAAAAAAGAGACATAACTGAACACTTTTGTTGTGGCAACACTGGTACCTCTTAGGAAACTTGAAAAATTAATTCAGATTTTCTAGCTATATTAGAAGTGCTCCGATAAAGATACTCATCTATGCTTTGCTTTCTGAATGAGTCTTTGAACAACTCTGATATATATATATATATATATATAGGTATTATTCGGTCCAGTTAAACCACAGTTGGGAGTAATTCCTCCAGGACAAGAAATCGGTCTTTGGTTTTTTCTTTAAAGAAAGTATATATATATATATATATATATATATATATATATATTAACGGCCAACTCTTATTTGATATGCAGATTTTTCTTAGATTTTGGTATTTTTGTATTTTCAAATATCCATCGCTGATTTAACATCACCAATATCATCCCTCACAGTCCTGATGATGGTTTGTAAGAACTGAAACGCTATAGTGTCGTCTTTGCTTCTCAAAAGATTTCCTGGTGTCCTCGTGTTGTAATGGTTAAATTGCTGGACTGCAGAATCGCTGTAGGCGAGTTCGAACTCTTGTCGGACGATTACATTTACTTTCGGACAAATAACCTTTGGAAAGGTATGAACCATCCTATCCTCCCCGCTACAGGTTGAATAGTACCACCACTAAATGGTTCGAATTGGAAGTCTAAAGAATCAAATTGACCTACTATTTACTCAGTTGGAGGAGGGACGCGATGACTTTTCTAAGGGTATTTGCACGAAGTAAGGCGCAAAGACTCTCGTTTATATATATATATATATATATATATATATATATATATATATATATATATATCGAACTGCCGACTACGGCTGTAGAATATATTGATTCCACCTCCGCAGAGGAGTAAGAGCCCCACCAGCCCCAAACGAGGCCACTTGTTGGCCGTGGGTAGCCACCCATAATGCTTCGGAATGGGACCTTCGTGACTGAGCAGTCCATGACCCGGCAACCGGAATAAACTTTGGCCCTTACTGGGATAACGCGCCTGATCCGATCAATTGGATAGCCATGTCAAGCCCTAAACCTATACAATTATCCCGACCGTATTCTTTAAATTTCTCTAATCACAAACAAGTGCGCAACGCTCCGAAAATTGCTAGAAGGAGATGACTGAGAGTCAATTGCACTGAGACAGCAATACTTGAAACTATTTAAACTATGTGCAAACAAATAATTTATATCAAACAGAATTATTAATATTAGATATAAATGCTCGAGACCATTTAACTGTGTGCAAACAAATGAGGTCTAACTCATTTTAAAATAAAGTTACCTACAAGCTATTCGCTTCAAATCTCATGTATATATATTTTCTCTCTCTCTCTCTCTCTCTATATATATATATATATATATATATATATATATATAAAGAAGATTTGGCATTGAATTACACACAAGGATGATATACCAAATAACCAAACGTATATATATAAATATATATTTGTGTGTACGGGAGGTATTTTCGTTGTTTGTAAAACCGAAGGGGGAAGTAATCAGTGAGAAAATAAAAGTATATTCGTTGTTCAAAATATCTTGATAAATATCACAATATTAAATAAATTAAACCATCGAATTTTTAAGCAGGCAAAGATAGAATACGAAGCATCATTAAAGAAAAATGGACATGAAAACCCTGTGTATATATATATATATATATATATATATATATATATATATATATATATATATATATATATATATATATATATATATATATATATATATATATATATTGTCGTAGTGGCTAACTTGTTGAACTGAAACATTGTAGTGATTGAGTTCGAACCCCAGTCGCGATATTATGTTCGCTTTTGGACTATTACCCGGCGAAAAGGCATGATCCCTTTTATCTTCCCAGCTATGGGTTAAATAGTACCATTACTGTTCTTCTACATGGATGGATTTAAAATAACCCATGAAGATTTATATGCCATTAAACGAAGAAACCAAATCAAACCAATATACATAAAATTGGGAATATATATATATATATATATATATATATATATATATATATATATGTGGTTAGAAGCTTTGGCTTGGCGTTTAAGTCAACCGGGTTTCGATCCCAGCTACGGGGAGATACTGTCTAGCCACACTGATGAGTTCTGATAGAACGAAACAGATCTGTCTGTGGATGACTATATATATATATATATATATATATATATAAATTTTTCTTTTTTGCTAGTCCAAAGACAGAAAATAAGTAAATATTTCAAAATGAATAGGTCTCCCTCCAGCTATGGGTAAATAGTAGGACAGACTAGTTTCTTCAGCCTTGTTGAGGCAACTAGTCTAGGAGAAGGAAAATTCTGAATTCAAACCTGTCCTACTATTTACCCATAGCTGGAGGGAGAATAATTGGATTCATACCTTCCCAAGGGTATTAGGGCTATGTGAAATGTAATCAGTCTCGTCCAGGATTTGAACTCGTGTCGCCCTGTCTATTTCCTACGACGATAACGACGACACCACGGGCACCTCCTGTGTGTGTGATTGATAGATAGATAGATAAGGAGATAGATGCCAAACACACACACACACACATACACACACACACACACACACACATATATATATATATATATATATATAGGACATTCGTTTCGTGGGGTGTCTTATCCCTCTGCAGATTAGGTGAAATAAGAAACGGGATATACAGAGATAAATGAAGAATGATAACCGGCATTATATGATTTATATAGAGGCTACCGAAAGATCCTGGAAGGAAAGATACA
Organism: Sepioteuthis lessoniana; assembly: GCA_963585895.1. NCBI lineage: Eukaryota > Metazoa > Mollusca > Cephalopoda > Myopsida > Loliginidae > Sepioteuthis > Sepioteuthis lessoniana. The sequence continues at coordinate 369,243 of CAUZXS010005586.1, read as the reverse complement.
AAGGTTCATTCAAAAGTCGGTGTTACGCTACCAAGCTGGCTAACTATGAATGGGAACTTAGAGAAAAACATCACAATGAACCTGAAGAGAATCTTTGCATGTAATTTGAGGTCGAAACGATGTAAGTTGTGCCTGAAGTAAAAAATATAATGACTGGATTCCTAATCCGAATGTACTGTAAAAATTTTTTTTTAGACTGGTTGCTAAGTGACGTCATGAAGCTTACTTGGTAATCTGACGCCAAATAGATCACGTGACATAGTTTTTGTGACGAAAATATGAAGGAAAGATTAAACACATGAACGTTGGTAGATAAATTTTGTAAATTCATCAATGACTGGTTTAACTCTTACGCCATTATCGACGGGGGGATATTTATTTCAATACGACTGACTGACTTATGGATACGATCGGTTCATTTGTTTAATGGCATATGAACTCTTTGCGGAGTATTTAAAGCCGAAATTTCGTTAATCTTTAGATGTTTGATTATCATGATAACCATTTATATTTGTTTTGGTTAATGTTTTTTAACAGCTTAACAATTTATTAAGTTGAATTTTGATTAATTTGTAAACAATTGCTTTGTTTTTATTTTTTTAACGGCACATCAACTTCATATGGGTTGTTTCATGCCAAAATTTGATTCATTACTAAATGTTTAATTATAATCGTAACTATTTATAATTGGTTTGGTTTATTTGTTTAACGGCACAAAAACACCTTATGGGTTATTTAATGCTTCAATTCGATTCATTTGAAAATGTTTAATTATAATTAAAATTGCATTTTAAAAAAAATTGTACTTTTTATCATTCGTGTCGTCTACCGAAAGATCCTGGATGGAGATACAAGATTCCAAAGGGTTCGACCCCCCCATACGGAAATGACTATTTAGACAAACTGTAGAGTTTAGTAATATTCATTTGAGTTGAATGTTCGAAATTAATTTCAAAGCATGACGTCATCATCATCATCATCATCATGTCGCACTGCCAGCAAGGATCTCCCTGATCCTCTCTCGCCACCCGTCCATCACTCCCGGGAGGTCTTCCAGGCTACATCCTGTATCGACACAGAGCTGCTGTATATAGGTTCTAGCTGGCCGTCCAACCTTTGCTCGTCCGTGTGAAGGGGTTCACATCGCTTATGAGTTCGTCCTCACTTCTCCAGCAGTGTCCAGCATGTCTGGTTCGTCTAACTTGGATAGTTTTCGTAATAGGTAGTAGGTGGCCGTACAGCTGCTGTTTTGTAGGGTATTGCCCCCTGGACTTTTGTTCAGTATAGCTCGCAGCATTTTTGTGTAATTGCCGTCAAGCTTTTTCTCCATACGTTTAGTTAGGGTCCATGTGGTACATCCTTATGCAGTATCGACACGACTGCTGCTTTGAAAAAACCGCGTTTTATTTTATCCGTCAGGTCTGACTTCCATAGGACCGATAGCTTATCGATTGCTGTCCATGCCTTTGCTAGTCACGTGCTGATGTCAGTTTCGGTTGATGAGACGCTGCTTCCTAGGTAGGCGAACTTGTCCACTAGTTTCAGAGGATCACCCTTTCGTGCGGAGATGTGGCCTCTTTGATAAAAGCACATGTATTCTATTTTATATACATTGACTTGGAGGCCTATGCCACTTGCTGCTCGTTCCAGGCTATGTAGCTGGGATTCGGCTTTGGCAGGTGAATTTGCCAGAAGCGCTATGTCATCGGCGTAGTCCGCGTCCGTAATAGTTTGTGTGGGGTTTCTTCTGCTTCTTTCCTTTCCGTATTTCCTTTTAAAATCCTATCTATCTATCTATCTATCTATCTATCTATCTATCTATCTATCTATCTATCTATCTTATTCTTTCATATATAGCTATTTCAAACATTCCATAATACCTCTATCTATCTCTACCTAGAAGACATCTAGCTGTATTGAAAGGTTGGTCCAAGAATAACAACGTTGTCATCGCATCTTCTGATTAAGGTGGACGTATTGTCATTATGGATTCTGCATGCTATAACAAGAAAATAATGGAATTATTAAATAACGCGCGTTCGTTCACACTCACACACACACATACATATATATATATAAAGAGTTAAAAAGTTATCGAAACTGAAACTTTATCTACTAAGACATATATGAACAATAAATAAAACATTAATTTTGAAATATTAGTCTCCTTGACATTCACCAAACTTATTCTAGCGAATGTTCCATTTGCCGAAGCCCCTGTGAATCTACTTCAGTCATATGGAGTGAAGCAATATCCTCGTATTTTTAATGTCTTCCACGTCCGGAAATATTTAGCCTGGGGATTAATTTTCAGTATAATCAAGCATTTAGAAATTAATCCTAAATTGACATTAAATAGCTCATAACGAGTTGATATGCCGTTAAAACCTGGATGAAACCCCAACGTATTCTCTTGTTTCAAACTTTCAACACAGTTAAAATTAGAATTAGTATGATTCAATTATAAAATTATTTGAACATAGCCATAATTTTTTTGTCGGTTGTGAGGTTATATTATAAATAAGTTTAATGGAAGAATACATTTCTTAGATTTAAATCACGCTCCTTTTTTTTTTTTTAGTGTAAAACTTGTATTTCTTAATTAAAAACGTTTTCTTTTTCTTTTTTCTACTGGATTCCCTATCTAAAAATAGAGAGGTCTTTTGGTTTGATTCCAGTTTTCCTTTTCCAAGACTGGTTGCCATACCAAGGTTAAAGATCCCAGTCTGCCTTATTATTTAGTTGGATTCATACTTTTTATTAGCGCGTTATGAAAATGCAAACTCCCCCGTCCAGGATTTGAACTCAATTTGTCATGTTCATTTCCCTTTGACGATAACCGTTACATCACGTGCGCCTCATCTTGAATAAAATTGTAAGCTTTCCTACGATTATCAACTGTATTAATTGTACAACTTGTAAACAACTATAAAATACATCTGATCTGCCTAGAAGACTTGGCCTATGAAAAAAAAAAAAAAAATAAAAAAAGAAGAAAAAAAAAAGCATGATAAGTATTAAATATCAAATATTTAACCAAACTATTATCCTAAATCGATGTTAGCAAATTATCTACTCAAGCGCTAGACATTTTGCTGATATGACGGCCGAAAAAGAGCCTGGGATAAAAAATAAAAAACAAGAAAAAAGAAAAGAAAAAAAAAACCTTGAACCACTCAGCTAATTTTATCGTACTCTCTAAAAGCCCGGGTCGGATAAGCGCATCAGACACACACACACACACACACACACACACACACACACACACACAAAAAAAAAAAAAATCTGTACACGATTTTTCTTTCAAAAAAAAAAAAAAAAGTAAAAAAACCCCAACGGATTAAAAAGAATAGGAACCAGACTTAATTAGCGCTGATGATTTTGACATTTAGTTTCCAGCTGGGTCAAGTCTGATGCAAGATAGTTTTCAAGGAGTGCGGTCAATAAAACAAAAATGTCATCAATTATATGCCTCAGAAATAAACATTAACGATATTAGGACAGAAGTCAATGAGATGCAAAGGAAAAACGATTTCATGCTTCGTGGTTAAAAGTGTTCAAACGAGGCCACTTAATTGTCGTCTGCTTTCACTTCAATGCTCTTAGAGCCACTCATTACGTATAGACCAATTTTCGTAAACCTGAATCCTCGTAAAATATTTTTAAATTATCAAAATTTCCTATAAAAAGAATTGTCGGCATTTATTTACTTTTAAAAACGATCTTATTGATGACATATGCTGTTATTTACTAAACTTGTCATATATACCGAACACAGGTTACTGAGCATGTTGCTACTAAAGTCGTCACCCACCTATGTATTGAACAGTATTATTGTTGCTTTACTTTAGTAATATAACGGGAACCAACGTAGTCAGTGTGACTTGACCATGAATCTAACCAGGAGTGTTATTATTTACTAAGTTTTGCTTGGATATGGAACATAGGCCTCAAATTTCTTCGAGTACCAGCTGTTGCTTAAAGGAGTCATCCATCTAAGTATTGAACATGATCATCGTTGCTTAACTACGGTGAACTGGCGGGAACCGCAGCTTTCAGCGTGACTTGACCGTATGTTAGTTAATTACATATGTTGAAGACTGGCGAGGGTTGTCTCGTTGTAATTAACAAGAATGATAAAAACAGAAGGCTGTCATGCGTTGTTAGGTGGTAAATAGTTATGGCAGAGATAAATATAGGGCGTTAATTTTGGCGTACCGGAATGGAAGTACCAATTTGAATCTTATCTATGAGTCAAATGCAGTCTTTTAGAAAATTATTATTATTACATAGGAATACTTGAAACCATATAACTGTGTGAAATTTATCTGTACCATAAAAGTTATTTGGAACTATAATTTTTTTTTTACAAAGGAATCATTTAGGGCATGGAAAAAGAACGACTTCGTTAAGAAGGATAAACGTACCAGGATCATTAAATAAGTTTCCAGACTTTTTTCTAATGGGCACTTTTATTGATAGTACACACATGAAACTCTATTCCCCTTCGAAGTAATCTCCTACGGCTGCAATGCACTTGTACCGTTCCAACAACTTCTGGAAGGCCCATCAAAGCCCTCTTGTGTGAGTGTGTCAATCACCTTCGTCACAGCCTCTTTCATCTCCTCAATTGTCTCATAACGACAGCCTCTAAGCTTAGGGAATAAGCAAAACTCACAGGGAGCAAGATCTGGACTATAGGGAGGGCGAGGAACTGTCTTGATGCCCATCTTGGTCAAATAGTCTGTGACACGGATGGAGTTGTGGACTGGTGCATTGTCCTGGTGGAAATGCTAATGACCTGATTTGAACAGTGCTGGCCTCTTCCGGCGGAATCTTTTCCCTGAACTCCCTTAAAACCTCAACATAGTAACCCTAACCCTAACCCTTTGGCCAATCAACTGTGGAGTATTGACTTCCTTACTCCTCTCACACCCCTCATCATCCCTCACAGACTCCCTGGCTTCCTTGAATCTCTTATGCCACTCAAAAACTGGTGCTCGATTCATGCAAGATGGTCGAAAAGCAGTCTGAAGCATTCCATACGTTTCTGTGGCATTTTTCCCAAGTTTAAAACACAATTTTATTGCAAAACGTTCTTCCTCACGGCCAGATTGCATTTTTGAAATTCACCAGCTGTGACAATCAGACTATAGTAGGGTGTATTCCAATTCCGGTTGTAGCTGTTCATTTGAAGCTGAAATCATAAAAATTGGTCAGTCATCTCATAAAATGTATTGCAATAACAAACTGAATTTTCAAGTCTACAACAATTTTAACTGCCCGTACAAAAAAGCCTGGAAACCTATTGAATGCATGTACTTTAAAACCAACTAACTAATCAACCAACGAGGTAACCAATGACTAGACGCCGTAGTATTGTCTGTACTAAATCTATTTTAGTCAGGGTCTTGAGTCTTGGGTAGTTAGGACTAAACTTACTACCATATTAATGGTGAACGGAATTAGCTTATAAGTGAATTTAATTCTCACCCAATGCATCACCCTTTTAGTTTTCTGCCCCAAAAGTTAAGCTTTGTAAATATCATATATCAAAATCAAATTATCCCTCCCCATGGTCTTAAATCCGCAGTTACTCTCTAGTTTTCGACAGCTGGTCGATAATATCGACGTGTTTCCCATTTTCTGCTGAGAGATTAAAACGAATTATGCAATTCCTTTGTGTCTAATAACTAATTAACGAAAACGAACAGGACGAGTGATTAGTCTGTTTTTATCTACGGAATCCCTCAAGAGTAATATATATATATATATATATATATATATATATATATATATATATATATATATTCACTGCTTTTGTTTCAATTTGATTGATTTGTTGTGTCTATTCTGTGATTTAGCATACTTTTATTTCTTGTTTTTCTAATTCTGTTTTTAGCACCTGTGTACACTTAAGATTCGCATTATCGTTTTTTCTCCAATTTGTCTGGCTTCCTAAAAGAAAAAAAAATTCTGCACTATTTTTCATGTCTAAATTAAGACTAAAAAACATTGCTTAGAGTGCGTTGCTATTCCTAAGTCGTCACCCATACAGAATAAGCTCATCTAATAGCTAAACTATAGTGACGAAAACCGTCTTTTTCCCGTGGAATCGTTTCTTTTTTTCAACGAATCGAAAGTGTTTCTTTTACAGTTAAGTATTTTGAGCTTAGCCTGTCACAAGACAACGTGTGGGCGCAAAGCGAAAATAGGACTAATTGCAAAAAAAGTCTGCGAGACCAGCCACTGCCGCAGATGGTGGTCTCGGACCAGCCCACTAACCATTATCCATTATCTATTATAACGAGACAGAAAAATCATGAAAATATTTTGATTAGTCTGCCACAAGATCACAAATATGGAATGTCCAGTGAGATATTTGGTTTGGTTTTATAGAATATCAACTATTGTTGGTGATTTAATACCAAATCCTCTTTTTGCATATATACTAGATATAGGATTTGTAAACATATTTTTTTAGATACTCACAGTTAAATGGTCAAACAGTTCTATTCCTAACAATTCACTGTAGCATATGTCAACAAAGTTAAATGGTTCCAAATATTGTTTTGTATCACTAACAATTCAATTAAACATCAGTCATTAGTTTACACACAGTTAAATGATCAAACAGTTCTATTTCAAACAATTCAACTTAGCGTAAGTCATTAGTTTGCATTCAGTTTAAATATCAAACAGTTCTATTTGACCGATAGATAGGACCCTATCAAGCGCTACCATTCCGTGCCAGAATGGACGTTGGAACGATGGCAATAAAGGGGCATTCTGCATTCTCAAAAGCTCCAACATATTGGTAGTTTCACCATCAGATTGTTTAATGTCATATCCAGCACACTCGTTGGTGGGTGTCTTGTCCCTCTGCAGAAATGCAGTCGGTGTATTCTGCTGCTCTAACCGACACGGCTGTATAATAGTCAAATAAAAGTACTGGTACGCCTGATTTATGGGTCGTCAAATAGAACGATTTGATATTTAAACTGAATGCAAATAAGTGAATTATACTAAACTGAATTGTTAGAAATAGAACTGTTTGATTATTTAACTGTGTGTAAACAAATGATTGATGTTTAATTGAATTTTTAGCGATACATAGTACTATTCGGAACCATTTAACTGTGTGCAAATAAAATGAACTGAGGGTTGTTTAAAAACTTTTCAACAAAATGTGTTTACAAATCATATCTAATATATATATAAAGAGGATTTGGCATTAAATAACCTACAATGTTTGATATGCCATAAAACCCAACTAAACCAAATCATATATATTTAATATATATATATATATAAAGAGAATTTGGCATTAAATAACCTACAGTGTTTGATATGCCATAAAACCCAACTAAACCAAATCATATATATATATATATATAAAGAGAATTTGGCATTAAATAACCTACTATGTTTGATATGCCATAAAAGCCAACCAAACCAAATCATATATATCTAATATATATGTATAAAGAGAATTTGGCATTAAATAACCTACATTGTCTGATATGCTATAAAAACAAACCAAAGTAAACTAAACCTTTACTTTAAGAATCATTTGATTTTGTTTTTAATGGCATGCCAACCTTCTAGTATAATTTAATGCTAAAATCATGTAGTTAAATATTCCTGTCTTTCCTAAGGGTATTTGTCCGAAAGTGAACTTATAAGCACAACTCACGTTCGACCACGTTTACTTCGAGGCTGCAATTCAGCATTTTATTCATCACGTGACGGGAACTCCCTCACTGTGCATAGATGCGCGCGCGTGCGTGTATGAGTGTGTTGGGGGCGAGACAATAATCCAAAAATAAATTTCACATTATAGCAAAATCTTTTGTTAAACTCAAAAACTTGATATTCTCTTAGAGAATTTGGAAGTTTCAGTAAAAAATTCTGTTTTCAACGTTTTCGCTGAACGTTGTTTATTTAATCATACAAATTCTCTATACAACGGTGATGACTATAAGCATACAAATTCTCTATATAACGGTGATGACTATAAGCATACAAATTCTCTATATAACGGTGATGACTATAAGCATACACATTCTCTATATAACGGTGATGACTATAAGCATACAAATTCTCTATACACCGGTGATGACTATAAGCATACAAATTCTCTATATAACGGTGATGACTATAAGCATACAAATTCTTTATATAACGGTGATGACTATAAGCACGCAAATTCTCAATACAATGGGGTTGACTATAAGCACACAAATTCTCAATACAACAGTGTTGACTATAAGCATACAAATTCTCAATACAACGGTGTTGACTATTAGCAAACAAATTCTCTATACATCGGTGATGACTATAAGTATACAAATTCTCTATATAACGGTGATGACTATAAGCATACAAATTCTCTATACAACGGTGATGACTATAAGCATACAAATTCTCAATACAACGGTGTTGACTATTAGCAAACAAATTCTCTATACATCGGTGATGACTATAAGCATACAAATTCTCTATACAACGGTGATAATTATAAAATTCAACTTTGAAACATTCTAGACTTCCTTTGCTTGTAATGTATCTTACATTGAATATTTTGATATCATTTTTGAATATCTTTATTTGAGTCGATGTTTTATTAATCACATTTTGTGTTAAAATAGAATCTTTTTTTCTGAACTTTGCGGACCAACACTTAAGCCCAAACTATTCCCATTTAATAATAATGATTCTGTAAATATTATTGCTTCATATTACTATTTTTGATACGAATAATTTACATAGAATTATATAGTTTCAAGAATTCCTTTCAAATACGAATAATTTTTAAATTGATCTATTTCAGTCGTAGATAGGACCCTAGCGGGTACTACCACTCCGTTTCAGAGTGTACCTGAGAGTAATGGCAATGAAGAAGTAACACCATACTACCCAGAGATCCTAAAGGCTGTTTGCATTTCACAGAGAAATAGGTCCATGGGGAAGGCATAGATTTATCTCTTTTTCCCTATCGGCTATGGGTTAATAGTCGGTCAACCTGGGCTCTTTAGCCTAGGTATTGCGACCTGTCCAGAAGAAGAAAAAAATTGAATTCAGACCAATTTAAGTCCATTAAAAATGATCTTTTATCGCACCGTACTTGTGGCGAAGGGTTTGTGTAAACACATGTGTAACTTAAAGAATTGGTCGAGTTAAGCTCGCTAGCATCCTAAGTCTGGCACAAGGCAAAATAAACAGTGCACGAAAAAATCATCGAACGTTTACACAATCGATTACACTGCAGTAAGTGCTGTAAGTTTGGCACGAGGTAAAATAAAAAGGGACGAGGAAGATACACCGAATGATTGAGACCGTTGAATTGAACGGGCTTGTTGACAAATTGCGCTACAGTTGGCGCCCTTCTTATTTGCTTGATTTTTCTTTCATGTTGTCACTTTTTTTTTCTTTTTTTTCTTTTTGTTAGATAATTCTATTCTTCCGAATGATCCAATTTCCGCATAGCTATTGCTATTTAGTAAAGATACAGTTACTCGTGTCAGATTCACCATGATTTTTTTTTCATTCCCTGCTATATTAAAATAACTTACAATTCACTTTCATTTTTTCCTTTATATCTAACGTATTACACACACACACACACACACACACACACACACACATATATATATATATATATGTGTGTGTGTGTGTGTGTATAGAAGTAAATTATGAAAATAAATCCGACAGTATCACTTTCTTCTCTCCCGTTATTTCAAGAAAGTATCCATCGTTGTTCAAGCAATATTTTTCACCATTTTAAAGTCCTGAAGAAGGTCTATAAAAACCGAAATGTTTTAAAATTGATTTTACATTATAATAAATGATTATATATTATATATCATTGAATATCCAGGCGCACCCACACACGCATGTGTCTATGTATATATGCATCAGTGTGTGTATCTATGTGTGTGCATGTGAGTATGTGTGTGTGTTTGTGAGGGTGGATTAGTAAGTTCGTATCCAGACATCAAGTTAACTAAAGACTTATTTGGAATTCATACACACACACACACATATATATACATATATGTGTGTGTGTGTGTGTGTGTGTGTGTGTATGGAAACACCCATGTCTCATCTCTTCTCCATATTTTTAAGCGTCAGCGTGTTTTTTTTCTTTTGAAGAAAACAAACTGCATTTGTATATCGAAATAATAATAATAATAATAATAATAATAATAATAATAAATTACATAATCAGCGAATGCATCAAATTAGCACAGAAAGAGAACAAGACTAGACACGACTGGGTGGGAAAGGTGATCCACTGGGAATTGTGCAAGAAATCTAAATTTGACCATACCCACAAATGGTATATGCACAACCCAGCATCTGTCATAGAGAATTAGACACACAAACTCCAATGGGATTTTGACATACAAACGGATCACCTAATCTCGGCCAGACGACCAGAACTTATAATAATCATCATCATCAACAACAACAACAACAACAACAACAAAAACAAAATGAGAACTTGCAAAATTGTCCCGGCTGACCACAGAGTAAAATTGAAAGAAAGTTAAAAGAAGGACACGTACCTCGACCTTGTTAGAGAATTAAAAAACTGTAGAACAGGAAAGAGATGTTTATACCAATTGTAATTGGTGCTCCTGATACAGTCATCGAAAGATTAATAAAGAGACAGGAGTATTTGGAAATAAGAGGATGAGTAGAGACCATCCAAACTATCACATTATTGAGATCGGCCAGAATACTGAGAAGAGTCCTGGAGAGTTGAGGAGACTTGTTGTCACTCAAACTTCGGTGAATGACCATCAGCAAACGCTGATGAGGAAAACTCTTAAGTTGATAATAATAATAATAATATGCATTAAGAAGAGGTGGAGGAAGAAGACTTGCCAGCATCGAGAATTGCGTAGTTTAATCAATATAAGGATTCGATGACTACATTAAAAAGAGCAAAGAAAGACTAATTGCAGCAGCCATTAACAAAAAAACAAAAAAACAAAACAAAACAACAATAAAAACAAAGAAACAGAAATAGGAAAAGAAACAACTGTATGGATATTTCAAGCAACAAACAAGCCAGATTGCTTCCAAGTAGACGTGGACTTGGTTACAAAATTGATAATACGAAAAAGAATAGTGAGTGTAGGTTAGATGAAAAATAAAGCTGAAACGCTTAATCACATTGGAAGCGAATGCTGAAATCTAGCACAAAATGTATACAAGACTAGACACTGATCCACCGGGAATTACGCCAGACATTTCAATTCGACTATATACCAAATGGTATCTGCCCAAACTAGAATCTACCTTCGAGAATGAGACGCATAAAATTCTCTGGGATTTTGAAATACAAATTTGCGATCTTATCCCAGTCAGAAGACCAGACATACAGTTGATTAAAAAGAAGAGAACTTCCCATCGAGTGATATTTGCTGTCCCTGTGGATTACAGAGTGAAAAATAAAAGAAAGTGAAAAAATGGACAAACACTTGAACCTTGCTAGAGAGTTAAAAACTTTGGAACATGACGGTGACTGCGACACTGATCATAGTTGGTGCACTTGAAACGATTCCCAGAAGCTTGGAAAAAAGACTTGAGGAACTAGAAAATCGAGACCATCCAGACTACAGCATTGTTCGATCGGCTAGAATACTCACAAGAACCGGATAACCTTAAATGCGACTGCTAGAATAATAACCCCAGTTGCCATAACGCATAAACAAAATAGCTTTAAGTAACCCAAATTGAAATTAAGCAAATAAAAAGAAATTGAGGAATATAGAGAAGAAATATCGATACTTAATTAAATGAATTACGATTTCAAAGTGAAAACTAGGAAAGCAAGAAAAATTAAAAGAAAATAAGAAATAAAATCAATTGATAAGATGTCGATAAAAAAGAAAAAAACTGAAGCAAAAGAATCCAACAACAAAATACTTGACTCCCCAAAATTCTATTGGGAAAGAAGATGAGAGTAATAAAGGCAAAGGAAAACCCCTACGATTGAAGAAATGAAACCATTTGGGAGTAATATATGGAGAAATCATATGATAAAAAAAGCAAGCTAGATTGAATTTATAAAAGACACTTATAAAATAATGACCGACAAATTTACGACGATATTACAACAGAAGAGACAACGAATATGTTTAAATACATACATGAATAGAAGTCACCCGGAATAAAATGAAAAACTTTTGGTACCATCACTAATCCTTCACACATCAACCAATAACAAAACTTATTTTAGGAATTTTAGAACCTCAAGAAATGCTTAATTGGCTCACAGAAGGAGTAACATATCTATTTCCAAAAACAAAAGAACCCAACCCCCGCCCGCCAAACGGACCCATCACATGTCTTTTACCAAATCATAAAATGATATCATCGATTCTAAAGGAGAGACTAGTCAAATTCATCGAATATAAGGACACCTACCCTTAAGAACAAAAAAGGGTCGTAAAAAAGAATCATATGGCTGCAAAGATTAGTTCCTGATAAACAAGATTATTATGGAGGATTATCGATCCAAACAGAAAAAATCTAAGTATGACTTGGATTAACTGCACAAAAAGCTTTTAATAGCGTACCCCACAAATGGATTCTAAAAGTTCGAAACAGATGATAACATATCAGTCAAAGAATACAATAAAATAAGTAAAATACAAAGACCAGGAAATAAAGATTAAAAAAAATGTGGCACCTAAAAACTATCATCGAGTAGTGATTGGGGAGGGGAAGGTTGGGTAGAATGAAGAAAGAGACAGATAAACACATTATCAATATATCTGGCAGTTCCAGTCTATATGAAATTCCGAAAAAATGTTCTCTGCAGAACGGCTCATTTCAGGAGAGTACAATAAATATAAATGTAACAATAATAGCCAAAAAGACAGCAAATATATAAATAAATAAATACATAAATAAATAAACAAGATTAAAAATATTAAAATTAAAAAGATAAAAATAAAAATAGAATGCATATAATCACTACCATTCCTCACGCAAGGTCTTGATTAAAGACCCGGTGAAGGATTGAAAGAAAGCGAAAGTAAACCTCGAAATTGAATAATAATAATAATAATAATAATAATAATAATAATAATAATAATAATGACAGCATTATCGAAAACGGCCAGGATACCGAGAAGAGTCCTGGAGACTTGAGGATGTGAAAATGCATCAGCTAACTCTGATATGAAAAACTCTAAAGGAGTAAATAGTAATAATAATAATCGGTGCGCTTGGAAAGGTCATAAAAGGCTTGGTAAGGGGGCTGGACAGGTTGGGAAATTAGAAAACGAGTCGAGAGCATCCAAACTAGCGTATTGCTGTGACAAAATGCCCGACACGGCCGATCCCAATTATCTCAACTTCTTAAATCAGCTAATGGCCATTCGATCTTCTAGTGGTTTCTCTCATCTCCGGCCGGGGGAATTTCACATGTTTTGCAAATATGCAACAGTATAACATATATAACCGGGAGTGGAAAAAATATGAACAAATAAGCACGGACTTGGATTAGCCCTAAGCGTAAGAAGGGAGAAGTTTTTGACACTTTTCTGGCAAATCCGTGTATCTCTGACTCTGTGACTATCGCGAGCGTTTATCCGAGCGAAATTCCCACACAACTACCAGGAATGCTGACTCATCCTCTCGCACTCGCCGACCCGGTCTCTGGATCCACAAGACCTTTCCTTTCTTCGTCTTCTTCCGGTCTCGTAGGAAATTTCGTGCGCAAGCCCTTTGTGTGGGCTTCGCGCCAAAACAGACAAAGGAATCCTCTGACAGGCGTTCACTCACACTCACAGATCGAATGCCCACCATCGTGCCACATTGCTAAAATCAGCTAGAATACCAAGAAGGGTCCTAGAGACTTAGGGAGAATTGTTGTCACTCAGACTCCCCGTGAAAGACCATTAACTAATTTTGCATATTGACCCTTGACCGAGCCCTCAATTAGAGATTTTTTTGAACAGGATGCACCAGCGTAAATAAGCGGAAGCAGTCACGAGGTCGATCAGAAATTGTGGGTGGTATGAAATGATATATGCAGATGCCCGCGTGAGGGTCGAGGTCAGTCGAAGTCAGTGTGAGTCTTGAGTCAGACCCAGCCTGCAGTCATTGAGAGCGTCTCGCTGGGGCAGCGGCCCAAAGTGGTCTCCGGTTGAGTATTCCGCCCACTCCCGGTCGAGAAGCAGAAGAAGAGCTAAGTGGGGTCATAAAGATAACACAGCGTGGCCTGGTCAAGAGAAGAAGAATTTAGGCTTCAATTTAGTCCGTCTTTCTCTTCCTGTCTTCGTCTGTCTCTTAAACACTACAGAGATTCAACCTCTTTCGAGAATAAAGTGTAAGACTGATATATTTATAAAATGAAGTATTATAGTCATTCTTTCTATGTGTATATTCCTTCATCACGGTCTAAAACACAAACGCGGGTGTGAAAAAAAAAAACTTGTAAAGAGTAGTATGATACCAATAATAATAATTAGCAAGTGTAGGTTATAAAGTGACAGAGATGAAACAGTCAATCACAGAATAAGCGAATGCGCAAATTGGCTCAAAAGATACAAGAATAGACATGACTGGGTAGGAAAAGTAATACACTGAGAATTGTGCAAGAGATTAAAGTTTGGCCATGCTGACAAATGGTATATGCATAAATAAAAATTTTTTCTGGAAAATAAGATTTTCTGGGTCTTTGATGTATAAACGGTCCATCAAATACCAACCAGTAAGTAAGTTGCTGGCGACCGTAGTCGAGGGCGACCAGAAGGCTCCATTTTCAATAGCTACTACACCGAGGTGTATGGGAGGGCGCTACACCTTTCCCTGGATTGCTCTACTGTACCCTTGATACGTACTTATATTGCTGAGTGCTAAGCAAGGATGTATCAAGTGCCATTTTTAAAGTCTTTGGTATGACGCAGCCTGGTACTGAACCCAGGTCTCCCGGACCATTGGCGAACACTCTAACCACCAGGCCAATGAGCCGGTTTACCAGACCTAATTAACAAGTAAAAAAAGCCAATTAAATGGATTGTGCCAGTCCAGGGGACCATAGAGGGAAATAGAAAATTAAATGAATTAATTAAAAAAACAAACAGAAAAAAATGAGATAAATAGAAAAATGCCTGGATCTTGCCAGAGAGTTGAAAAGGTCATGTCACATGAAAGAGACGATTATAAAAAAATTGTTGTTTGACCCCTTTTTAAACGGCCCCAAAAAGCCTGGAAAAGAGATTGGGTTAAATGGAGATCAGAGGAAGAACCGAGACGATCCAGACCACAGCAATGTTTAAATCAGTAAGAATACTTTGGAGAGTCCTGGATACCTAAGAAGACTTGCTGTCACTCAGACTCCAGTGAAACACCACCAGTTAAAGTTAGAGTGAAAAGCTAGCAAAGAGTAAAATAACACTTCCCATATATAGATATATGCATGTGTGTGTATGTGCGGGTGTATGTAATTATTTATATGTAGAGACATATCTAATATACGAATTCTTTAATAATCACGTTTTATTGCGATATTTACTAATGGTAACATGGCGCTTGCTTCCCCTTCGAGTTAAGGATTTTCTCATTACACAAATTGCCCGTCTCTATTTACTGGCATATTCAGGTTAGGTAGAAAGTTTTTTTTCCCGCCAAATATATTTTGTGTATTTAATATTGGTAGCCCTTTTATTTCTTTTCTCGGTTTTCGTATCTCGTTTTCATTTTTTTTCCCCTGTCATCTCAATTTCTCGCCTTTTGACGTTGATCAATGAATTGTCATTTTTTTTAAAAATAACTTTTCCCTGTTCAACTAATTTCCTGATTTTGTTCCTTTTGGTCTTCCATTTCTTTTTTTAATCGACCATTTTATGGATTAGATATTCAGAAGAAGGAAATTGTGTTTGATGCAATTGTATTCATGGACTGGTGTTGATGTTTGTTTGTTTGTTTGTTTTCTTTGAGGGAGGGTGTTTAATTTTTACTTTTGCTTTTGTAATGCAACACAAAAACGAAAGAAAGAAATGATTGGCAGGTGCACATCTACGTGATAAAAATCTGTCTTATTATAACCATTGTTATCGCCTACCTACATACCTATATACCTTCGTTCCTGGGAATTTGGCGTGCGTCACTCTAAAATCAGCTGAAAGAATAGATAAACTAAACTGATAGTTAGTTCTCGTACCCAATTACGTATGAGGTGAGTTTCCGTTGCGTAGTGGCTAACATGCTGGATCACGACATCGTAGTAACTGAGTTCGAACTCCAATCGCGCTATAGCGTTCATTTTCAGATAAATATCCTTGGGAAAGATAAGAACCCCCTTATCGTCTCAGCTACGGATTAAATTGCGCCACTACTATTCTAAAAGAGTGGCTTAGGCATTAAATAGCCCTTAAAAGTTGATATGCCATGAAGACAAAGAAACCAAACCAATTACTTAAGGTTGATGATTGACTGATTTTAACGGCATGTTAACCCGTCAAAGGTTATTTTATGTCAAGAGGTTAAAGAATCGCTTTCAATGTACTTTTATATTTACCATTTTCATGATGTTTTTGGAGAGTTTCTTTTTGGCACCCGGCCCAATTGAATACGCTTGGTTGGTTGGTTGGATTTAATGGCATATCAACCTCTATAGGTTATTTAATGCCAGAGCCTTTTTACATGTATATTTTCTATATGATTTGTAAATGCAAATGTTTAGGTTGGTGATGGTTGGGTTTTATGGCAAATTGACCTCTTAAGGGTCATTGAGTGTTAAATTCTGATATATATGTGTGTGTGTGTATAAATGTCAAAACCTTTTGTTTGTATAAAATTGATGGCCAAAGGTGTTGGTAACATAGTCTACATCTTTAACAGGAGGCCAATTGTTTTTTAGAAGTTGATTATGTTTTTGAGAGCAATTTTTTTTAAATAGTTCCTTCATGCTGATCACCATATAAAACGTTTTCCTGGTGTGGTTTAGTTTTGTGCATTCAATCAAAATGTGCTTGATTAAATACGGATAATTCTAAAGGGATCTGTTTGACAGATATATGGGACTCTAACATATACTACCGCTCCAGTTCAGAGAAGACCTTGAAGTAATGGCACTGAACAGGTACTTCACTCTGCCCATATCTCAAGAATTGGCGCCTCACTGTCAGATACTGTTTAGTGTCATACCCAAGACATTCCTTTTTGTGAGGATCTAACTCCTCCGCAGAGGATCAAGGGGTTTTATTAAATAAGTCAATAGGAAAACCTAGTTAATGAATGTCTCCATATCGCTGCGAACTTTTGTTCCGACCAACTGTAGGCCGGTTGCTTTTCCAAGGCTAAGGAACTCAGTCGAATCCAACTATAAGAAGTGATGGAATCATATCTTTCACAGTGACATTATTGCGAAGTAAAAAGGTAAACAGCCTTGTCCATTCTACAAAAGGTGGGTGCATGCAGCAAGCATGGTCGTATGCAAGGGGGCAACGTTGGAGTCATCCTTCCCTCCCCTGCCTGCGCATGGCGACGATGGTCCGGGTCCTTCGGGAACCCACCTCGGGTAAGTAGGAACTTCACGAATTCTTTAGGATCTCTTGACCCCATAGCTAGTGGAGTGAGGTGTGCCATTGTCCCCACCATTTAGATGTTAGTTCCCCTCAAGATCCTCCCCACTCCCAGTTTCTTTTCTCACCCTTCTACCACTTTGGAGTCCCGGCCCCCTTTTGAGGATCTTGGTCACATATTTCTGTATTCCATGTTCATTTCCCTTTCCTGACCGACGCCCTTTCTCGTTTGTTCTTTTATCCCGTTTAGCCTTAGGTTCGTCCACTATAGGGAAAGCTTCGGCTTGTTTTTGGGCTCTATCCAGGTACCAGAAAACAGTCGACTCTCCATAACATAGAAGGAGGGATGGAGGGAAACCAACCGGGTTTATGTTTTGTTTACTCTGGGGCTTTTTTCTCCAATTCCCCATCATCCTTTTATTCGCTGTACATACGCCATTACATTTTGTCAGGTTTTAACTAGGGTTTTCATGGAGCGAATGAGGCATTTTGTTGTTTGTGGCGTGGTTGGTGGATGAAGAAAACCATTGTATGGAATGATTGGAAAAAAGAATGATTGTTAACGATGAGAGTGACTAGCTAGGGCTACATAGAAAATATTTTTCCGCCCCCTTCTCTTCACCCCCCAAAATTCTTTGGGCCTTGTGCCCACTGAAAAGTAACAGTGTATACTTTCTCAGAAATAAAGCCTTGCCCAGGATTTGAATTGATCTCATTATGTCCATTTTCTAGGATGATAACCGTTACACCTCTTACTCGCTGAAATACTACAGCAGTATTGATTTTGCAACTAATGACTGCTTTATGATTTTATTCCATAAAATTTAATGATACTTAATAAGCAACAATGTATACATCAAATCTCTATGATCAGATATCCATGCAGTTAAAGATGTTGGAATGCAATGACAGTCTATTTATATCAACGCTTAATAATAAGAACTTTATGTTATATAATCACGATGATCTCAATAAAAACAGTAATAAAGAAAATACGACTTTATTCCTTTCTACCTTCAGCCCTTCGACACGAGGAGAGAGATATAAATCATAAAAGCCTATGCTAACTATACTACGCTGACCCCACCCCAACGCGTGGCGCATCTTGTGGTGTTTAAGATCTCAATTCATCTCTGCCGGTCGAGACCCCTAAAAATATGATCTAACCAGATCCAAATAAATTCAACCGTGCGCTTCAACGGTAGAAACTCAACTCTGCTGTTCAAAATCTTAAAATTCCCGGGACATCTCTTCCGGGTATGACGTCAACCACTCACTCAATTCACTTCAACGGCTGTCCGGCCCGATTTCTTGTCTGGAGGGTTATTATGACAGATGATGATGGTCATATCTTTTCCGCGCGGGCGTAAGAGTGCCCATCTGACTATCCTATTTACCAACCCCTCCACTCGGGCAGGATATGACACAAGGTCAATTTTTAAGCGGAGTTTGACAGGTTTGAATTCAGAGTTTTCCTTCTCCCAGACTAGTTGCCTCACCAAGGCTGAAGAACCTAGTCTGTCCTACTATTTACCCATAGCTGGAGGGAGAATAATTGGATTCATATCTTTCCCAAGGGTATTATTGCTATGTGAAATGCAATCAGTCTCGTCCAGGATTTGAACTCGAGTCACCGTGTCCATTATGCACCTGAACTAAGAGACACAGAGTAGTTCAAAGCCTTACTAAACTAGATAATAAAATATAATTAACGAAAAATGATTTTATTCGTCATGGTTTAAATTCTAAAACTTATTTTTGCATGTTTTTTATGCTAAAACGAAAGTCATGTTTGTTAGTTGGTTTTATGGCATGCCAACCCTTGTTGGGTTATTTAATCTAGAATTTAGTCTTTTTTCGAGAAATTATATGGTTTCAAGTAACTATTCCTATTTAATGATAACCGTTTGTTTGCTCATAGTTATCTGGTTTCAATTATTCCTATCTAATACTAATAATTATCAATTGCCCAGTCGAGTGGGGCAGTAAAATACACCGACTACACCTCTGCAGAGGGTGAAGACTTCCCTAACGGATGTCCTGTATATGATACTAAACAATCTGATGGTGAGGTTCCAGTAATGCTGGAGCTTTGAGGAATGTAAAGCACCCCTTCATTGACATTGCTACCAGGACCACTCTGCCCCGGAATGTTAGTACCTGACAGGGTGCTCTCTATGGGTTAAATTGAACTGAACTGCGTACTTATGCTAAACTGAATTACTTGAAACAGAACAATTTTGACATTTAACCATGTGTTTACGCTAAACTAAATAGTTTGAAATTGAGCTGTTTGACTAAACCGAATATCTTGAAATAGAAATGTTTTTGACAATTAAACTGTATACTCAGACTAAACTGAATAGTTTGAAATAGAAATGATTTTTTGAATAAAAATGAATTAGGCATTAAATAACCTACGAAGGTTGATATGCTATAAAAATCCAACCAACTAACCAACCAAGGTACTATCAATTTGTTCTGTGTTGACCAGGGGAAAATGGCAACAAAGGGATGATCCCATACTCTTCAGAGTTTCAGAACTAGAACCTCTCCACCAGATGATTTGGTTTGGTTTGTTGTTTAATGGCATATTAACCTTCGTGGGTTATCTAATGCCAAAGCCATCCTTTTAGAAGAACGATGATAATCCTGTTTAATCCATAGCTGGAGCAATAAGAAGGATCGTATCTTTCAAGGATATTAGTCTAAAAGGGAACATAATAGCCTGACTGGAGTTCGAACTCACTTACTTCGAGGGCGTAGTTCAGCACATTAACCATGATATATATATATAATTCTCTCTATATATAATTTTATAACGCCTACGTATTCCTCCTGGTTCATGATTCACGTAATCTGCTTCCGGCTGTCAAACCAAGTGTTTATCCAGCAGGAACATTTTGTTTTAGAAATCCCTAATTGACAGATCTATCAAAGGTCAATATGCAACACCAGGAGAAATGAAGAGACTTTGTGTTGCTAAGTCTCCAGTAAAGACTCCAACTCTTAATTGTCAAAAAACTCGCAAAAAAGGAAACCTGGACATGGCTACGAATGGGAAACCTTCAGTAACTGAATCTATTCTCATAGCAGCAGAAAACAACACCGTAAAGACCAGTTACGTTAAAGCGAAAATAGATAAGACGCCACAAAATAGCGAGAGTAAGTTAAGAGTATATATGACTGGGTGGGAAAGGTGATCTACTGGGAATTGTACAAGAAATTGAAATTTCACCATACTGCCAAATGATACTTGCACAAACCAAAATCCGTCCTGGAGAATAAGATGCACAAAATTCTCTCAGATTTTGAAATACAAACAGGCCATCAAATCAGAAGATCAGACCGAGTGATAATTAAAAAAAATATCGTTGATTTAGCCGTCCCATGGAACCACTAAGTGAAAACTAAAGAAAGCGAAAAGTCCTTGGACCTTGCCAGAGAACTAAGGAAGCTATGAAACATGTGTGATGGTGATGCCAAAAGTAATTAGCGCGGTTGGAACGGTCCCCAAAGGCTTGGAAAGGGGACTGGAAGAACTGGAAATCGGAGAATGAATCGGGGCTATCCAAATTACAGCATTGTTAAAATCGGCTAGAATACTGAGAAGAGTCCTGGAGACCTGAGGAGACTTACTGTCACTCAGATTCTAGTGAAAGGCTGGTAAGGAAAAATCACTGAGTATAATAATAATAATAAAAATAGGACAATCGTTGTTGGGGACCTTGAAACAGTCGCCACGAGCCTGGAAAAGTGGGTGGGTGAACTGGGTGAATCGAAACCATTTAGACCACAGCAGTGTTAAAGTCTGCAAGAATATGTTGAAAAGTCCTGGTGGACTAAGGAGACTTCAACGACAGAGCAGAGCTTGAATGAAAAACTCTCAACGAGTCATAATATTATTATTAACATTAATAATGAGGTGTATATATATATTTACATAACCAGTAAAAACCAACAGCAGTGTGACATGTGCTCTGTCGTTCTCCTTCAGCTTTTAAATCCACAGGATTAAGTTAATCCCACCAAATAACACCGCATTACGGACTGCGAAACAGGTTTGACTTTTAATCCTCTTTTCTTTGTGCTTCTTTTGTGTTCATTGACATCAACTGAAACTGACGTCATCTCATCCTCCTCCCCCTGCAAACACACACACACACACACACACACACACACACACACACACACACTTTCTCTCTCTCTCTCTCTCTCGCTCGCTCTTTCCTCTCTCCATCGCTTTATCCCTATCTCTGTCTCTTTTCCCATTCAATTTTAGGCACAAAAATAGTGATCGCAGTTTTTGTTTTTAATCACACATTTAGATAGATGCACGGTGAGTGTTTTGTTTCATCTCTAGCAACAAGCTGCTGTTATGATCGATAATATATATATATATATATATATATATATATATATATTGTTGTTGTGTGTACATGTCGATGGCGCGACAAATGATGATGATGATGATGTACATGTCGACGAGCTGAAGAGTCGATGATGAGGCTCAAGTTCCGGAGTTTTGGGGAATATGGAGTTACCCACTCATTTCTATTACTCTCAGGTTCACTTTGTCTCGGGAGTGTTCGTACCTGTTCAGGTTCAATCGATTGGTGAAATAAATCTGTTGGAAAATTATTAGTATTAGATAGGAATACTTTAAACCATATTGCTGTATGCAACATATTTGTATCAGTTAAAAATACTTGACACTATATAACTGAGTTCAAAAAATTGTTTATTAGGACTATGGGTCAAATAGATGATATGGGTCAAATAGATGATTTAGATCAAGCAGATCTATTTGAGATTATGAAGGTGCCCGTGGTGTAATGGTAATCGTCGTAGGAAATGGACACGCCGATACGAGTTGAAATCCTGGATGATAATGATTGCATTTCACATAGCACTAATACCCTTAGGAAAGGTATGAATCCAATTATTCTCCCTCCAGCTATGGGTAAATAGTAGGACAGACTAGGTTCTTCAGCCTTGGTGAGGCAACTAGTCTAGGAGAAGGAAAACTCTGAATTCAAACCTGTTAAACTCCGCTTAAAAATTGACCTTGTGTCATATCCTGCCCGAGTGGAGGGGTTGGTAAATAGGATTTGAGATTATGAAGGGGTTATCAATCTAAAATGATTGTGAAGATACATTTTTTACCGTGAATAATTGAAAACTGGCTTCGGCATGAAATAATCTGATTTTGTAAAAAACAACCAACCAACCAACCACTGTTTGGTCTCTGTAGTGATTTAATGAGTGCAATTTTTTCCGCATTAAAAAGTCACTTGAATCATACCCGTTTTTATATCAAGCTTTATTTGGCCAGACTATCACCCTGCTGTTATATGTAACAATAAAAAATAATAATAAAGATAAATAGATAGTTATTTAAAGGAAAGTTTAACATCTACTACAATACCACCAACATCTACCTGTGACGTTACGAGAAAACATATTAGATTACTTTCCTAGCGATTCTTTTACGAGTGTTCTCAAGCCAACAGAACTGCAAAGCCGAGGTTGAAGCACAGTTGAAAAAGAGTATTTTATAGCTGAAAACCTACTCTATCCAACGGTGTCATTGCATTTTTTTTTAATTGCTGGAAATCGAGAGGATGCATTACTTTCGGAACGTCTGCTATTCTTTTCAGGTCATCAGTCACTTGTCGTTGCTTTTGAGGATTGGTTATTTGCATCACTGCACTCAAACTGCAAACACCCAAGTGTCTAACGTGCCAAAGTGCGGAGCGATGCACAAAAGTACTCGATGTCATACGACAGCCACATGCACAAAATGTAGATATGATGCAAATCAACGTATACACCTGGGAAACCGCGCTTTGTATAGCAATTAGTGGAATTAAATTTTTCTTTTTTTTTTTTTTTTTTTTTGACGACAGTATTTCGTAATGCATTCGGAGCAGCGAAAATAATGGCAGGAGAGTGATACGAACAGATATGACTCATTCAATATTTATACACTTAAAATAGTCACACACATTCACAGAGAGAGAGAGAGAGAGAGAGAGAGAGAGAGAGAGAGAGAGAGAGGGAGGGGTAGGGTAAGGGGGTTGTTGAGAATTGAATAGATTTCTTGTCAAGGTGACTCACACGCATTTTAATGGTTACACATATAATACGTGTTTAATCAGACGTGAGTGCTAACTGATTTAGTATTAGCATCTTTACATCGGGATTCAGATATATATATATATATATATATATATATATATATATATATATATATGCGCGTAGAATTGCTTCTATCACTAATATGCAATGTTACATTCGTACACACCCTTTTAAAATAAGCAAACTCCATTGAGACGCCTACGGAGTAGCTTTGCCAAATCTGAATTACTAAAAGTATCAAATTGAAAGACTATGAGTATCTTTTTACACAGCTTTTTAGGAGAGAGGTATTAGATCTATACAAAAAAGAAGAGAAAGTGTGGGAAGATTCAATTGTTTATGTTCAGATTATTAAATTCGAAGATGCTATTTTCATAGATTAATCTGAGGTTAGTATGCCACCTTTCAACAAGGTAATTTAGGACAGCTCAGTCGGCTGGAGCTGTAGAAAACACCGATTGCATCTCCGTAAGACCACTCCCAACGAGTGTCCTAGATATGACACTAAACAATATGATATGGGGCTGCAGCAATGCTGGAGCTTTGGGTAACGTGGAGCATCCCTTCATTGCCATTACTCCCTGGTCCACTCTGACCCGGAGTGGTAATAACTGTCAGGGACTCTTCTAGGGTTCAGATATAAATAGGTAATCATTTTCTCTGCTTGGAACCATTCCGGTGTGTGTAAACGAATAATTAGTGCAAAGTAGCAATATTTGAAACTATTTAACTGTGTGCAAATAAAACTATTAGTGTTTGATAGCAATACTTCAAACCATCTTTGTGTGCAAACAAATGAGCTCTGGCTCGTTTAAAAATGTTATCTACAAACTATTTATTTACAAATCATACATATTTATATGTGTATAAACAGAATTTGGCATTAAATAGCCTACAAGAGTTGATATACCGTAAAACACAACTAACCAACCATCCCAGTCGGCTGGGGCTGTAGTATACATTGACTGCAACTCTACAGAGGGGTAATATCCCACCCTCAGCGAGTGTCTTGGATATGACACAAAGCAAACTGATGGTGAGGCTCCAGTAATGCTGGAGCTTTGGGGAATGCGGAGTACTCCTTCATTGCCATCACTCTCAGGTTCACTCTCATCAGGAGTAGTAGCACCCTACCAGGTGCTAGCTATTGGTAAAATAGAACTGATTGATGTGTAAACATGACTTATACGAAATTGAATGGTTAGTGATAGAACTGTTCGATCATTTAACTGTGTGTAAACAAATGACTGATGTTTAATTGAATTGTTAGTGATAGATATAAAGTTATTGCAACCATTTAACTGTGACCAAATGAATAAATAGTGTTGATCAGAATAATTAATGATAAATAGACATTGTTGGAATTGTTTAACGGTGTGCAAACGAATGAGCAATGCTGGACAGAATTATAAGAGTCAGATAGTAATACTAGAAACCATTCAACTAGGTACAAACAATAGCAACACTAGAGTGCAAATAAATTAGTCCTAACTTATTTAAAAATGAAAGTACCTACAAACTATTTACTTACAAATCATATATGTATATCCATTTAACTGTGTGCAAGCAAATAACTGATGTTAAGTTCTTACTGTTACACTTGAAACTATTTAACTGTGTAAAGAAATGATTAAGAGTAAATGGAATTATTTGTGTTTGATAGAAATACTAGAAACCATTCAACTAGGTACAAACAACTGCAACACTAGAGTGCAAATAAATTAGTCCTAACTTATTTAAAAATGAAAGTACCACAAACTATTTACTTACAAATCATATATGTATATCTGTTGCGTTCTGGGTAGTGAACGCTTGTAAGATTAAATAAAGGACAAACCATGATATGAGAGGAAATAGAGATATCTTCTCAGGAAAAAGTATATACAATAGAGAGACTATTAGTAGACAAGAATATAGGATTAGTGAACGATTGTAATATTAAATAAAGGACAAACCACGATATGAGAGGAAATAGAGATATCTTCTCAGGAAAAAGTATATTCAACAGAGAGACTATTAGTAGACAAGAACATAGGATTAGTGAACACTTGTAATATTAAATAAAGGACAAACGACGATATGAGAGGAAATAGAGATATATTCTCAGGAAAAAGTATATACAATAGAGAGACTATTAGTAGACAAGAACATAGGATGAGTGAACGATTGTAATATTAAATAAAGGACAAACCACGAGATGAGAGGAAATAGAGATATATTCTCAGGAAAAAAGTATATACAATAGAAAGACTATTAGTAGACAAGAACATAGGATTAGGGAATACAGAATAAAGATATTGTCCAACGATAGTATTGGCTTCCGTTATTACGGTAGCAAGTAAGGCGATCTAGTGCGATCTCAAGTCTCCAACGCTCTAATACTATTCCTATAAGAAGCTGCTCTTCACCTTCTAGTCTGCCTTGGTATTAGTTAATGTTAAATGTGATGTTAAATTCTTACTTTTACACTTGAAACTATTTAATTGTTTAAAGAGATGATTAAGAGTAAATAGAATTATTTGTGTTTGATAGAAATACTTGAAACCACTTCAGTGTATACAAAGAAATGATTAATATTGAATAGAACTATAAGCTATAGCTATAATTGAAACCATTTAACTGTGTAGAAACAATAGCAATACTAGTGTGCAAATAAATTTATTGTAACTCATTTAAAAATGAAATTGCCTACAAACTATTTTCTTTTAAATCATATATTTATATCCATTTAACTGTGTGCAAGCAAATGACTGATATTAGATTGTTACTGTTACATAGCAAAACTAGAAATCTTTTAACTGCGTGCAAACAAGTGATTAATTGTAAATAGAAATATTCGTGTTAGATCGAAATAACATTTAACTGTGTATAACCGAATAAGCTCAAGTCTGTTTGTAAATGTATTTACAAAATGTGTTTACAAACCATATATATTTAGAATAAATGTAAAAACAGGATTTGGCATTAAATAATCAACAATGGTCGATATGCCATAAAACCCAACCCAACTAAACCAAACCAAATCAAACAACGTATTTTAGGAATGTTATTATCAATTGGTATATTTTTGAACTGTTTAGAACTTTTAGAATCCATTCGTGGAACATGCTATCAAAAGCTTTATTGTAGTTAATCCAAGGCTCTTGGATATTTCTGTTTGGATCGACTATTTTCCATGACCATCTTGTTTATGAGGAGTTGATCTTTGCAGGCATATGATTCTTTTCTTTTTCATCCCTCTTGTTCGAAACAATGTACAACAAAAGGTCAGTTTTTTTTTAAATATAATTTTAGTTTGGGTGTCTTTTACAGCATACAAACTCCTGTGGGTTATTTAATGCCAAATCTTGTTTATTTGCCAGCTGCCACATACGCTGATACGCAATATATTTTCTCCTGTTAGCCGATAACGTATGTGTAAAAATATATAAGTAAAAAATTCCTTAACTAATGCCAAGAATTACGATGGCTCTGAGGTAAAATGTCCAGGCTTCGATCCCAGCTTGAAGCATCTCACCGATCTAGAGTAGTGATACAACGAAACAGTCTGTCTGTGGATGACAATATATATATATATATATATATATATATATATATATATATATATATATATATGAATAAATAAATATATATTAGATATATATATTTAATTCCAGGGAATTTAGACGATGACCTCTGGGTTTCATGGAATTTTTTGCAAAACAACAATCATCAGGCAGTTAAGAAAATGAAATGAATCGAAAATCGAAAAAATACAATCAAAAAACAGTTGGGATTTTGTAGGAATCTTTACGTGTGATTGTAAGTGTGTGCGTGTGTGTGTGTGTGTGTGTGTGTTTTATATAATAAAAACAAATAAATATATATTAGATATATATATTTAAATGATGGAATTTATTATATATATATATATATATATATATATATATATATGTGTGTGTGTGTGTGTGTGTGTGTGTGTGTGTGTGTGTGTATTATTCAGTCCAGTTAAAACAGAGTCAGGAATAACTCCGTTCGGACAAAAAAAATCATTCAACTATGAACATTCAAATTTTCTTGGTAAAGAGCTTAATGTAACTGATATATATATATATATATATATATATATATATATATATATATATATATATATATATATATATATATATATATATAGGATTTGTAAGCAAATAGTCTGTATGTAACATTTTTAAATGAATCAGAGTTCATTTTTGAAATGATTTTAAACATTGCTATCCAATACTAATAACTCTATTCAATATCAATCGTTTACACACATTTAAGTGGTTTCGAATAAATGGTTGAATAATTCTCTTTGACTCACAGATAACACCCTAAAAGCTACAACCATTCTGGGTCAGAGTGGACCTGCAAGTAATGGCAATAAAAGAGTACTTCATATTGCCAAAATTTCCAGAAATGGAGCCTCACCATCAGATGCAGTTTAATGTCACACCCAGGATACATTGGGAGAAGTCTTACCCCTCTGAAGGGGTGATGTCGGCGTATTCTACAGCCCCAGGTGACAGGGCGGAGTAGATAATTATGAATTTCATTACACATTTTTTTACAGTTATGCTAGTAGTTGTCCTCGTAGTGTAATGGTTAAAGCGATAAACAGCGGAATTGTTGTAAGCGAGTTCGAACAGCAGTCTCAGTATTACCTTCACTTTCGGGCAAATACCTCTGGGAAAAGTATCCTTATCCTCCCAGCTATGGATTAAATAGTACACGTACAGTTCTTCTATGAGAATGGCTTTGGCATTAAATAACCTACAAAGGTTTATATGCCATTAAACAAAGAAACCAAACAGTTATACTTATAAAAAAGTGCTTTATAATTTTTTTTTATCAAACATTAAAGTATAATCGAAGCACTCTCTTATTATTTATTCAACCCGTTGGTGGAGCTAGGAATTCGCTGGCTGTATCCCATCGTTTACGAATTTCTCGTGATTGAAAAATCCGCAACAGTGGCTGTGAACATAAGTTAAAAAAAAAAAAGAAAGATGGTATCTGATCAGAGAGAGCTTGTAATACTTAAAGATAGACACAGAAAACAAACTCAAAATGTTAGACAGGTGTCCTCGTGGTGTAATGGTTAAAGCGATAGACTGCGGAATCGTAGTACGCGAGTTCGTACTACAGTCGCGCTATTATGTTCACTTTCGGGCAAATGCCCTTAGGAAAGGTATAAACCCCTTATCCTCCCTGCTATGGGTTAAATAGTACCACTACTGTTCTTCTGGGGGAATGGCTTTGGCATTAAATAAGCTAATAAGAGTTTATATGCCATTAAACAAAGAAACCAAACCATCAAAATGTTAGGTTCAAACATTTTATACAACAATGAACAATTTTCGTGCAACAAAGGGGAGAAAGTGAACAAGAATACACAATCTAATCAAAGGTTGAACTGAGAAAGATTCAGTCCAAACGTGATATGTTTTTTCGCATGCGTCCATGTGGTAGCAATAGGCCTTGGGGATTTCCTGAGGTTTTTCGTGGAGGGAGTGTTTCTTGGGCATTTATTTCATACTCTCTGGTCCGTTCAACTCTCAACCTTAGCTTATCCGGGATTCAATTCCTTTTTTCTTATCTACGGATATATTTTTTTCTTTTTCACAAGTTGAGTTTTTTGTACACAGGAGTTTGAGCGGTTGGCTATTTCTTTACTGCGTGAGTCATCTCTGAACCTTGCCTGTCGAGCATTCCACTGCTGTCTATTCTTCTACTCAAGGCTTCTTGCCGATTCCCTGACCTGTCACCTGGCTAGTTTATCTGAAAAGATGACAACTTTTTTTTCCTCCCTTGCTTCTTTTCCAAAGCCCCCTTTTCGAATAGGGCTTTTCGCGCATGTCTTTCCAGAACGAGGACAAGGTAAGTATCATCATCATGTCGTGCCGCCAGCATGGATATTCCTGACCCTCTCTCGCTACTTCTCCCTATCATTCATCGCCTCTGGCGGGTCTTCAGGGCTACACCCCGTATCCTCACAGAGCTGCTGTATGTAGGTTCGAGCTGGTCGTCCTTCTTTTGCTCGGTCATATGTGGGGTTCCATAGGAGTACATCACTTATGAGCTCGTCCCTGCTTCTCCAGCAGTGTCCTGCATGTCTGGTTCGTCTAACTTGGATAGTTTTCGTGATGGGAGGTAGATGGTCGTATAGTTGGTGCTTTGTGGGGTGTTGCCTCCAGAACTTGTTCAATATTGCTCGCAGTATTCTTGTGTAATTGCTGTCTAGCTTTTTCTCCAGCCGTTTTGTTAGCGTCCATGTAGTGCAATCCATATAGCAGTATCGACATGACCGCTGCTTGGAAGAAACTGCGTTTCATTTTATCGGTCAGGTCTGACTTCCATATGATCGATAGCTTATCGATAGCTGGCCATGCCTTCGTTAGCCGCGTGTCGATGTCTTTTTCGATTGATGAGACACTGCTTCCAAGATAGGTGAACTTGTCTACCAGTTTCAGAGAGGTTCCGTCTAGTGTGGAAATGTCGCCTGTTTGATTAAAGCACATGTATTCAGTTTTGTGTGCATTGACATGGAGGCCAATGCCTGCGGCGACTCGTTCCAAACTAAGCAGTAGTGTTTCGGCTTGGTTGGGTGTATTTGCCAGAATCGCTATGTCATCGGCGTAATCGGCGTCGGTAATTTTTTTTTTTGCGGGGTACCTTGTGTTTCTTTTATAAAGGGAAGTATACAGGACATTAAATAGCGAGTTGCGAGAATGGGGTAGCTGTTATACTGGTTGACCTTCAAATAGTTCAACTAAAAATTCAAATATATGGGTCACGTCACAACTCAGGAATCTGGCTTCATGTGGGATACATACGAACTCATAGAGGAACTAAATGAATATCCATACATACAGTGTACGTAAGTAAGTACTGGTGGAGGTGGCCGTGGTGTAATGGTTATCGTCGTAGGAAATGGACACGGCGACTCGAGTTCAAATCCTGGACGAGAATGATTGCATTTCACATAGCACTAATATCCTTGGCAAAGGTATGAATCCAATTATTTTCTCTCCAGCTATGGGTAAATAGTAGGACAGAGTGGTTTCTTCAGCCTTGGTGAGGCAACTAGTCTAGGAGAAGGAAAACTCTGAATTCAAATCTGTTAAACTCCGCTTAAAAATTGACCTTGTGTCTTATCCTGGGGTTGGTAAATAGGGTAAGTACTTATATATATATCTTAGCGGTCGTTCGTGACGCGTTGTTTACCATCATAGGAAAAGGACGAGAGTATTTGCAGTAATTACATATATATATATATATATATATATATATACTAAATCTACCAGCATTCACATTGACAAAAAAAAACATAAAACAAAAAAACCCGAGAATTCAGAGATAACAATATCTCGAATCACTGCCTGGGGGAAAAAGATTATCGGCAGAAAAAAAAAAAATCGGTGCTAGGTACCCTGAGGAGCCGTTTTAGACGAAACTGTAGTAGGATAGTCCCGACTCGCGATTTAATTTATATATATATATATATATATATATATTTGGAAGCGTTCCTAACAATCGATTTCAAATCCCAAATGAGGCTGTTTGCATTTCACAAACCACTAATTGGTAAATACAAACCAGCAATGGGTAAATAGTAGGGCAGCTAGGCTTTTTAACAATGGTATGACAACCGTTCTGCGAGAAGGAAAACTCTGAATTCAAACCTGTTAAACTACACTTAAAAAATGCCTTTGTTTCGTTTGCTGTTTGAGCTGAGGAGTTGATATATATATATATATATATATATATATATATATAGATTGCTAGAATTGTCTGTTTCCACGTTTCTTTTGTTTGTGTTCACAATAACCTTTTTTGCAAATGGTAAGCATTCATCTTTCCTCTCCCTATCAAAGTTATGGTTAACATATGAGGCAGACTAGATTTTTGGTCTTGGTGAGCAACCCGTCTAGGAGAAAGGTTTGTGAATTCAAAACCAGTAGCTGGTGTTCCTAAGGTAGTATGACGTTATCTTCAACTTTGTTCTGTATTGGGCCTAGCCCTTTCCTTTCCTGGTCACCATCGGTGGTATGGGCAAGGGAGACTTTCTGCATGAGCAACTGTACAACATTTCCCAGGATGGTGTCTATATCCATGGACTCATGAGCCACACGGATTCCACGAATCACAGAGGACTAAGATATCAGTGGTTCTTCTATTTCTGTTTGCGGATTAGAGAACATCTTCGCAATCACGCCAAAGAAATGATAATCAGATTTAAAAGCAAGACGAAAAGCCTCCTTTGCTGTTGACGCATAAAGCACTACAGCAAAGATGCCGAGATGCATTAGACTTCTTTTAATGCCCCGTCATTGCTTTCCGATCGCCCATCAATATCGAAACGCATTGACTCAACCCCTTCGAACGCGCAGGATGTGACACAAGGTCAATTTTTAAGCGAAGCGTAATAGATTTCAATTCAGAGTTTTCCTTCGCTTAGACCCATTGCTATACCAATGTTAAAGAGCCCTACTATTTACTCTTAGCTGGAGAGAGAATAATCGGATTCATGCTTTTTCTAAGGGTATTAGCGTCATATGAAATGCTGACAGCTTCGTCTAGGAATTGAACTCGTGTCTCGATGTCCATTTCCTACCACGATAACCATTACACCATAGGTGCCTCTAATCATCCCTATCGAAAAGAACGAGGATAACGTCATACAGTCTATAATACATGAAGTTCAACCTTTCAGATTAAAAATCATATTATACAAGCTATCTACAAAAGAAATAGAGAGTTTTAAACAGTGCCTCGTCGGTGAGACTCAAAATGCATCCCTTGTACCCCACCCCTGCAGAGTGATAAGAACTCCCCAAAAGGGGTGTTCTGAGTACAACAGTGAACTGTATCAAGAGGTGAGGTTCTTGTTCTGGAGCTTTTGGAAGTATAGAGTATCTGTTTATTGCCATGACTCCCCGGTCTACTCTCACCCGGAGCGGTAATATTTGTTAGAAATCAGGTAGATCTGTTTGAAAATTGTTTGTATTATATAGAAATAATTGAAACTGCGTGAAAACATTTATTTTAATAGTTATTTTAAGTATTAAAAAAGAAAATTGAAATGATTTCTTTTGTAAATACCCGGTATGCTTACTTGATATACTCGTGAGTGAAAAACTAATCATCTGGTCCCAGGGTATTGTCTCTACAGACAATACCTGCTTTACAAGTCTGGCTTCATTGCTTGGTACCTGGATCATCTTAAAAATGGAAATTGCCGACTGCATTAAGCAATTTTTGTGACAGCCGTGCATGAATCTCAATAGAATGACCTTGTGTCAAATCTGACCGGGTAGTAATTTACTCAGCCTTTTGCTTAGATGTGGCACAAGGCCATATGAATAAGGCATCCAATGGGATTCGAATTAACTTGTGAAAGTTTTTTAGTCTAGTTTGTTAACCATTACACAATCTGAGGTGCCCTAATTTAGTAAGCTTTTTACTTAGATGTGGCGCAAGGCCGTGTGAATGGGGCTTCCAGGGAGACACGAACTCACTTGTGTAGGCTTGCTAGTCTAGGTTGTTAACCATTACACCATCTGAGGTACCCTAATCTGACTAGGTAGGAGGTTGGTTAAATATCACACTGTTTCACACTACGTTGCCAAAGTTTGTGTATTTTAAGTGTGTTTGGTTTCTTTGTTTAATGGCATATCAACTCTTTTTGGTTTCTTTGTTTAATGGCATATCAACTCTTTTTTTTTAGAAGAACAGTACTACTTAACCCATAGCTGGGAGGATAAGGGGGTTCATACCTTTCCCAAGGGTATTTGTCTGAAAGTTATTGTGACATATCAAGGTTTGGTTTGGTTTCTTTGTTTAATGGCATATCAACTCTTTTTAGGTTATTTAATGCCAAAGCCATTCTCCTAGAAGAACAGTACTATTTAACCCATAGCTGGGAGGATAAGGGGGTTCATACCTTTCCCAAGGGTATTTGTCTGAAAGTTATTGTGACATATCAAGGTTTGGTTTGGTTTCTTTGTTTAATGGCATATCAACTCTTTTTAGGTTATTTAATGCCAAAGCCATTCTCCTTGAAGAACAGTACTATTTAACCCATAGCTGGGAGGATAAGGGGGTTCATACCTTTCCCAAGGGTATTTGCTCGAAAGCGAACGTAATAGCACGACTGGAGAACGAACTCGCGTACTACGATTCCGCAGTCCATTGCTGTAACCATTACACCACGAGGACACCCCTCCTTTTAAGTGTGTGTGTGTGCCTGTGTGAGTGAATGTGCATGCTTGTGTGTAGGAATCTGTATATGTGTGAATGAGTGTATGTGCCTGTGTGTATGAATGGGTGCGTGTGTGTGTACGCATGTGTGTACTTGTGTTGGTGGGTGTCTGAGTGTGTGTCTGAGTGTGTGTGTGTGTGTGTGTGTGTGTGTGTGCGTGTACGATTAAGTGTTAGCGAGTGTTTGCGAGTCAGTGAGTGAGTATGTGTGTGTGTGTGTGTGTGCATGTGCACGCGCATGCGTGTGTAAATGGCAGTAATAAACAGCGAGTGGCTTTCCAACAAATTTATATGTCGTGATTGTCAATATCGTATTTTTTAAAACGAATCTCTTGAAACTATTTCTTTTGTAGACACCCTCTTGAGAGGAAGTCCCCCAGGCGTAGTGGCTAACGTGCTGTCCTGTGGTCACGGAGTAAGCGAGTTCGAACTCCAGTCCCGCTATTACGTTTGCATTCGGACCAATACTCTCCCTTATCCCCCCAGCTATAAGTAGAATAGTACCATTACTGTCCATCAACAAAGATGAAGGTTAATATGCCATTAAAGAAAGAAACAAAGACATCCACTTGATATTTTGACAGGTATATTTCTCAATCTTCCTAATTTTAGTTATTTCAGCAGAAACTATTTTCAATAATCAGAGAATTCGACGATCGTGGCTCAGTTTTCTGCTAGGCAAAGGTGGCAGCTTTGTCACTTCGCGACAGGCTTACTACGCTCATATTCTTTCTTGCTTATAAAATAGAATCACTTTAAATTCACTTTTATCAGGAGAAGGGAGGAAACAGTAAATATGATCAGGCATGAACCCTACTTTAATCTCACCATGAGATACCTCAAGAACATCAGCAATGTTTGTCAAGGAAGAGGAATGCATTCTCTCTGTTTTGGTCAGAATATGGATTCACAGCCAAAAAGGTTTGGTTTGGTTAAGTCAAAATCGTCTATTTCAAGCTATTCAGGTTAGTCAAACAGTTCTAATTCAAACAATTCAGTTTAGCATAAGTATGCAGTTCGTTCTATTTAACCCATTGATAGGGCCCAATCAGGTGCCACCATTCCGGGCCAGAGTGGTTCTGAGAGCAATGGCAATGAAGAGGTGCTCCGCATTCCCCAAAGCTCCAGCATCACTGGAACTTCACGATCAGATTGTTTAGTGTCATATTCAGGACACTCATTGAGGAGGTCTTACCCCTCAGCAGAGGTGCAGTCGGTGTATTCTACAGCCTCAGCCGACTGGGCAACCCCAATAAATGTCCTGTTATTGACACTAAACAATCTGATGGTGAGGTTTCAGCAATGCTAGATCTTTGGAGAATACGGAGTATCTCTTTATTGCTATCGTTTCCTGGTCCACTCTGGCCCAAAGCAGTAGCACTTTGTAGGGTTCTATCTATGGGTCAAATAGAACTAAACTGTGTGCTTGTGTAAAACTGAATTGTGTGAGATGTGACTGTTTTGATATTTAAACTGCGTACTTATGCTGAACTGAATTGTTTAAAATATAACTTTTTATATGTAGAAAACTGGATTTGGCATTAATAACCTACAATGGTTTTTTGGAGGTGCCCGTGGTGTAGTCGTTATCGTCGTAGGGAAATGAACACGGCGACTCGAGTTCAAATCCTGGACGAGACTGATTGCATTTCACATAGCACTAATACCCTTGGGGAAGGTATGAATCCAATTATTCTCCCTCCAGCTATGGGTAAATAGTAGGACAGACTAGGTTCTTCAGCCTTGGTGAGGCAATTAGTCTAGGAGAAGGAAAACTCTGAATTCAAACCTGCTAAACCCCGCTTAAAAATTGACCTTGTGTCATATCCTGCCCGAGCGGAGGGGTTGGGTAAATAGTACCTACAATGGTTTATGTGCCATAAAACCAAACCAAACCAAACCAAACCAAACCAAATAGATGGTATCCGGTCTACCATGATTTTGAAATTCTTGCTGTAAGAAATAGGCCTCAATATCCCAGTAGATTTTGCATCTTACATATCACTTCCGGCTGAATAAATATTAAGAATTACAGTATTAAAGATTCGCTTCAAATATGGCGTTTTACATATTACCGAGCCGGCTCATTGGCCTAGTGGGTAGAGTGTTCGCCAATGGTCTGAGAGACCTGGGTTCAATCTCAGGTCACGTCATACCAAAGACTATAAAAATGGTACCTGATACCTCCTTGCTTAATTCTCAGCAATATAAGGTACATATCAAGGGTAAAGTGGAACAATCCAAGGAAAGGAGTAGCGCCCTCCCCGACACCTCGGTGTAGTAGTTATTGAAAAAGGAGCCTTATGGTCGCCCTCGACTACGGTCGCCAACTTACATATTACCTATAATAACAATTACTTATAATCATTTAATTTTTAAAAGACATCTGATATTTTCTACGTTTGCCTTTTATTTTTTTATTTTTTTCACTTTTTAATTCATCCATTCACTGTAGATTATCACTAGGCTTTGAAGAGAAAAA
Organism: Sepioteuthis lessoniana; assembly: GCA_963585895.1. Taxonomy (NCBI): domain Eukaryota; kingdom Metazoa; phylum Mollusca; class Cephalopoda; order Myopsida; family Loliginidae; genus Sepioteuthis; species Sepioteuthis lessoniana. Next base: position 332,805 of record CAUZXS010005586.1, on the reverse strand, counting down.
TGTTTGAAAGTTTTCCTTGATCGAACAAACTGCTTTACATATAGATATTAGCTAGTACCATCCCTCATCTTTCTAATTCTAGTTACTCTTATCAAATCTCACTGAAAATTATCAATGATAATGACTGAAAGAATTCTATTCCAAAACTATCTCTGCTAGTGTGTGAAATAGTAACTAACATAGTGTCAATCAATTTGAGTACTAAGGCTTTATTGGTGTTATTTGAAATCCAAGGATACGATCCACGCTTTACTTGTTGGTTAATAAGTCGATAGAGTAGCTGCTATGTCGATCCAATTTTCAAGTGGATGTGATTTCGAATCTCACTGGAAACTTATTCTTTATCCTTCTTTCCAATGGACTCTGTTCCTTGCTATCGTCACATTGACGAAATTGCGATAAAAAAAAGCCAAGTTGATTAGTTTAGTTGGGTTTTACGGTATACCTGCCATTGCAGGTTATTTAATGTCAAATCCAGTTTTATATATATATATATATATATATATATATATATATATATATATATATATATCTTTAAGAAAAAAACCAAAGACCGGTTAATTCAGGATTATAAATTTATTTCCCTCCCGTATTTTCAGTTTTTCAGAATTATCCATTGGGTTTGAAGAAGTCCTGTATTAATTTTTTCTTCATGTTTTTGGTTCACTCCAGAAACTGAAAATACGGGATGGAAATAAATTTATAATCCTGAATTAACCGGTCTTTGTTTTTTTTTTTTCTTAAAGAAAGTATTGCTCTGTGATATTAATTACATTGAGCTCTCTACCAGGAAAATTTAAATGTTCAGCTCTTGAATGATTTTCTTGTCCTGAGGGAATTACTCCAAACTCTGGTTTAACCTGACCGAATATTACCTATATATATATATATATATATATATATATATATATATATATTGAATAAAAATGATTTGTAAACACATTTTGTTGATAGCATTTTTAAACAAGCCTGAGCTCATTTTTTGCTCACAGTTAAGTAGTTTCAAGTATTTCTATCAAACACAAATAATTTTATTTACTATTAACCATTTGTTTACACAGTTAGATGATTTCAAGTGTATCAGTAACAATTCAACATCAGTTATTTGTTTGATCACATTCGAATGAATACATATATATATATATATATAATGATAATAAATAAATATATATTATATATACATTTAATCCATGGAAAATATTGTTCTGCAACCTAAGGTTTCTTGAGGTTTATAACAACATTCATCGGGCAGTTAAGAAGATGGAATGAAATTGAAAATCGAAAATGCGACAAAATACAGACAAAATCGAAAATGTGACAAAATACAGACAAAAGCCGTTAAGATTTTGTTTATGTGTGGTTGTAAGTATGTGTATGTATATGGGTGTAGGTGTATGTGTGTACGTGTGGATGCGTGTTTTTAAATTAAGTCAGGCCAGGAACTTAAAGCGTTGGTTATAGCGGAATGGGTAACGAATGTGTATACATTTGTTTCGTTGACAGTGGGACAAATTATCATCGCCACAAGTTGTGGGGAATGAGTGATAATCTGATTTGTAAACGTGTATGGTGGGCAAGAGTTGTAATGGGTATAAGTAAGGATATATTGTGTCGTAAATATGTTGGTGTAATATATACGGTGGGCGGGGGGGATTGTATAATAATAATAATAATAATAATTAAATGGGATATAGCGCAAGAATTGTATACTATGGATCTCATAGGTGGTATGTATGCAATAAAATAAAATAAAATAATAAAGGGGTAAATAATATTAAGGGGGTTAAATAATAAATATGTGCGTAATAAATTGTTGTAATGCTAATAATAAATGAATGAAATATTGCGTAAATATTATATATTATATATATATATATTATATATATATTATATATATAACGACCAACACTCTCATAATATAACATTATATATATATATATATATATATATATATTATTTGTAAGTGAATAATTTGTTGGTAATTTCATTTTTTTTTACCTACTAATATGGCTCGGGAGACCGGGGTTCAATCCCAGGTCGAGTCCTACCAAAGACTCAAAAAATGGTACTTGATTCCACCCTTCCCTACACCTCGGTGTAGTAGCTATTGAAAAGTGAGCCTTCGGGTAACCCTCGACTAAGGTTGCCAACTTTACTTACTTTATTTTTATTGTTATATATTACTAACAATTAAATAAAATATCAGTCATTTGTTTCCGCATAATTAAATGATCCAACAGTTCTATTTCAAGTAGTTGAATTTAACGTAAGTCATTTGTTTACATTCAGTTTAAACGTCAAACAGTTCTGTTAGACCCATAGATAAAATCCTATCAGGTGCTAACACACCGAGCGAGAGTGGACCCGGGAGTGATGGCAGTGAAGGTGTATTACGCATTCCCTATAGCTCTACGACGAAGTCTCACCATTAGATTGTTTTGTGTCATATCCAGGACACTCGTTGGTGGAGGTGTCTAACCCTCTATAGATGTATTCTACAGCCCCAGCCGACTGGGCAACAAGCAAATAGAATTAGGAAGATGAATAATACCCGTCAAAATTCGGGTGAGTCCCCGTGGCATAGTGATTAACGCGTTGGACATCGATATCATAGTAAGTTGGCAACCTTAGTCGAGGGTGACCCGAAGGCTCCCTTTTCCATAGCTACTACACCGAGGTATAGGGAAGGGCTCGATTCTATTCCCTGGATTGCTCTACTTTACCCTTGATCCTTACCTTATAATGCTGAGTGTTAAGCAAGGCAGCTTCAAGTAGCATTTTTAAAGTCTTTGGTATGACTCGACCTGGGATTGAACTCTGGTTTCCCAGACAATTGGCGAACACTCTATTCATTAGGCTAAGAAAGCATTAAAAAATTTGAAAAAGGTTGGATAATAGTATTCAAAATTCTTAACAATAATAATGATTGACAGGGCTTTATCTAAAGATAAATAAACGAATAATATGTAAGTATTTGAAAAGTACGAAACAAATGAACAAATAAACAAAGAAAAAAAAAAAAGAAAAAAAACAACAACAAAAAACAAAAGACAAGAAACAAAACGGGCAGTTTGCTTCTAATCACTTTGTTGAAAGTTAAAAACATGAGATTACACAAGCTGAAAAACATTTTAATGCAATCAACATTACTAGACCGGCATGTTTTGTGGTTCTGAGAGCTAAATTCGATAATCAATACACACACACACACACACACACATTCATATACATACATGCTTTTGCGCACGCACACTCACACACATCAACACAAGTACACACACACACACACACACACACACATATATATATATATATATATATAAAGATGGTTGCTGTAGGTCCAAAGAAAGAATAAGGATATATTTTTAAATAAGGAAGGTCCACGAAGAGATTTGTATTTTTTGAAAGCGCACACACACACACACACACACACACACACACACACACACACACACACACACACACACACATACCAAGGCCAGTTTTATTGTTGAAATGCACGAAATATTATGAAGTAAAGGATTGTCAATGGTCAGGAACGAGGGAAAATATTCTTAATGGGATATCTATTTACAATGTATTACATTAGCATTCATAAATTTACCATATTTCTTTTATTTATTTTGTTTTGTTTTTATTTTTTCTATCTTGATTGCTTCATAATATTTGTCTTTCCTTTTTTCTTAACCGTCTGTCTGTTTTTTTTCTGTCAGTCAGTCAGTTTCTTTCTCTTTTCTACCAAAAAGAAAAAAAAGTTATCGCTTAACCCTTTTTAATGCATCATCGCCATATTTATTATTCCCCTTTACAAAATGGCAAATGAATCCAATTTCCTTTCTGTAATTTTCTCAAATTAAAATTATCAGGAACGAAAAAATGATGGTGAAGTGAATTATGCAATGTACTAGGAAATTGACCGTGCAGATTAATTTATGAACACAAACCAGAAATTCTAAAAGAAAAAAAAAAAATAAAGAAAGAAAACAAACAAACAAACAAACAAACGTACGTAACGTTCAGTGATATTCTGAAATTGAAATGTATCACGTAATATAGACTAGTAGATTAGATCTATCTTTACAGACAGTGGACAGACCTGTTTGATTGATTTGTGTTAACGGTATTTCAACCCGTCAAGGGTTATTTTATGCCAAGAGGTTAAGAAATAGAGTTAATTGCACAATAAGTTGTCTAGTTGTTTTCTGAGAGTTTTTCGTCCAAAGTTATATCTAATACTAATAATTTTATACACAATTCTATGGTTTCAAGTATTCCTATCTAATACTAATAATTTATACACAATTCTATGGTTTCAAGTATTCCTATCTAATACTAATAATTTATACACAATTCTATGGTTTCAAGTATTCCTATCTAATACTAATAATTCATACACAATTCTATGGTTTCAAGTATTCCTATCTAATACTAATAATTCATACACAATTCTATGGTTTCAAGTATTCCCATCCAAGAGAAATGACTAGAACACCATTATATAGTTTCAAGTATTCCAATCTAATACAAATAATTTAGCACTCAGAGTACTGGTTATTGTCACAGAAAATGGAATCGATGACCCGAGTTCAAATCCAAGACGTGTCTGCGTTTCACATCGTGCTAATGCCCTTGAGAAAGGTTCTCTCCCCAGCTACGGATAAATAATTGGGCAGAATGGGTTTTTAGCCTTAGTAAGGCAAAAAGTCTAAGAGAAGGAAAACTAAAGTCAAGCCAGCTTTACACAGCTTAGAAATTGACTTAGTCTTACATCCTCCTCGTGGCTGAAGGGTTGGGTAAACACTTATGTATGACTATTAGATATGACTAGAATAGAGGGTAACCACTCCTGAACAGAGTGGACCTGAGAGTAATGACAACGAAAAAGTGATCATTCACTCCAAAGTCATCTAGAATTGGATCTTCATCGCCGGGATGGGACACATTCGGCCGGCCGTGATGCGATGGGCGGTTCAGGTCGGGTGTGTCTTGTCACTGGATATACCTCTGGCCTTAGAGGGGCGTCCCCCCAGGCTTTAACCCTCTTTGGAGGGGTTGGGTTTATCGCCCCGTGCTTGAGGCGCCTCTTTTAGGGGAATGCCGACGGAGTCCGAGGCATTTTTGGAAATGCCGAGCACGTGTGGGCCCCAGCCTTACGCCCGGACCCACCATATAAAAGGCCTTGTGCCACACTTGTCCGGTTGGTGGGACGGAGGACAAATACCATCGCCGGATATTTATTGTCATATCAACGTTACTCATCAAATGACGGACATAACGAAGCAGGTCTCACTACTTGGGAGAGTTCGGGAGTAGTTATCAACCACTACTACTGCTACTGTTATAAATAACATTATTTTGATTTTTTCTTTGTTAAAACAGTTATGTGTAGTGAATATTCTTATAGATTAATACCTTCGCTGCCTTTGGTGTTACTGCTGAAACTATTAAGATCGTCAGCAAAATTATTGTAAAAAAATATTTTGACAAAATGTCAAGAGAATAGCAGATACTAATTATAGTTGTTGTTGATGTTGATGATAATGATGATAATGATGCTTATTATTTTGATTATTTCTAAGGTTGAAATTCACTCGTCATTTTACAATAGCCGAAAGCAAATTTCGTCAATGATATTTTTCTTTTATGAATGAATCTTTCTTTCTTTCTTTCTTTCTTTCTTATTTTTGAAAATTTTGCTTTTATATATTAATCTTTATTTTTCTTTGTTTCTTTGTTTCTTTTTTTATACATTGCTTCTTTCTTTCTTTCTTTCTTTCTTTCTTTCTTTCTTTCTTTCTTTCTTTCTTATTTTTGAAAATTTTGCTTTTATATATTAATCTTTATTTTTCTTTGTTTCTTTGTTTCTTTTTTTATACATTGCTTCTTTCTTTCTTTCTTTCTTTCTTTCTTTCTTTCTTTCTTATTTTTGAAAATTTTGCTTTTATATATTAATCTTTATTTTTCTTTGTTTCTTTGTTTCTTTTTTTATACATTGCTTCTTTCTTTCTTTCTTTCTTTCTTTCTTTCTTTCTTTCTTTCTTTCTTTCTTTCTTTCTTTCCACTTTTATCCATTTCTCACTTACACCCTTTTCTTTGTTGGTTTGTTTGTTTGTTTCTTTCTTTCGTTTTTAAATTTTGCTTTTATATTCTTCTTCTTCTTCTTCTTCTTCTTCTTCTTCTTCTTCTTCTTCTTCTTCTTCTTCTTCTTCTTCTTTCTTTTTTTAATCATTTCATAAATTTTGCTTTTATATTCTGATCTTTCTTTCTTTCTTTCTTTCTTTCTTTCTTTCTCGATTAGATCCAACCAATCGATAAATGAATTTCCTAAAGAATATTCCCACTAAAACACGAGTGACAACCCCCACAAAAAAAAAAACAAAACCAAAAAACAAAAAACAAAACAAAACAAACAAACAACGCTTCCAAGCAAAATGCGCGAAAAGCGAATAAGTTCGCTCCTTCAAACCAGAGGAGAAAAATCATATTGTAATTAATTAAACGATTAAACAATGACCAGAGGTGATAAAGATTTTTGCGTAAATATGTTTCATCGTCATTTCATTTTAAAAGCAGATTACAAAATTTCATTTAGGCCGGGTAAGAACCTCTTTCCGAATGTCAAGTGTAAAAAATCAGCTTTTATTGATGCAATCTATCACGTATGAGAGATATAGTCAAGAATAAGAATTATATATATATATATATATATATATACCACTGAATCATTCCCTAACTCCTTCACGTCATCCATCTCTATCATCCATCGCTCCTGGTAGGTCTTAGTAGGCTACATCCAGTGTCCACACAGAGCCGATGTACGTAAGTTTTTGTCGGTCTGCCAAAATGGCACGTCCATATTTTGGAATCTATAAAAAATGCTTTATACTGTCTTGGAAAAATCCTGGAAGCAGCATCCGACAAAACAGCGGCTGTACAGCTACCTATCCACTCCCATCTCGCAAAGTATCCAAAAAAGACGAAAAAGACATGCCGGGCATTGCTGGAGAAGTAAGATTGAACTCAACGGACGTTCTCTCTTATATATATATATGTATATGTGTGTGTGTGTGTGTGTGTGTATTATGTAACATGCACAGACATAAATATAATGGACACACACACACACACACACACACACACACACACACACAGATGCACAAACACACACATATATATATGGCAATTGCTTCGTCTTAACAGACGACAGCCATCTCCGTGCTTATCACCACCCTCACCACAGTAGCTGGGTGAATCGTCAGTAATACCCAAACAAGATAAGTATGATCCAGAACCATTGAGATATCTGTACTTCGATGGATTTATGTGGCACAAGCTTGTACAACACCAACACCACTCACTGAATCCTCGCAAATAAAACCCAATGACAAGCAAAAGCAAGATGATTGGTAAAAGCGTGGATCGCAGGTTTTAGATCAGAGGTTCCGTCTCCTAGATTGATGTCACACCAGTAACTCAAGGGCCCATCACTCCAGGGGGTTTAAATGCGCCCCCAAACACCAGCCAGGGAATTTCTACGCATCGGTGCACATATATATATGAATAATCATACACACATTTGGTCTTGACTCCAGACGTCCCACCCCGGGTGGGGTGTACTGTGAGACAGCGGTAGTTTGTAATCAGAGTATCCTTCTACAAGATGGTCTGTCTTACCGGATTGACAAGCACCATCTACCCGGAGCGACTGGTTTTAAGGCGCCAGTTACTCGCCTCCTGTCAGTAGAAACAGGTCCTCCGGGCTTAGTGACAAACCACACGAGAAGGCTATGGATTTGAGCATGCCTTGGGAGTATTTTATAGGAAATAAGGAGCTCGTCCCACTTCCACCCACGACAGTATGACAACCATTGGACCCACACACACATACACACACACACACACACACATATATATATACATATACGTACAATACATCACAAGAGGTGGCGCACTTAGTGTAATGATTATCGTCGTTAGCGTTGGATAAATACAAACTGTTCTTTTTTGTCAATGTTTGTATATTCAATTCAAGCATTGAAATGTAATCAGCAGTCTGAGTTCAAACCCTGGACGAAGCTATTTGCATTTCACTTCACGCTAATGTCCTTTGGAAAGTCATGAATTCATCTCCCTCCCATGTCTATGGTTGAATAGTAGGACAGGCTGTGTCTTTTAGTAAAGCAACCAATTAAACAGAAGAAAAACTCTAAATTCAAACCTGCCGTTTATAATTGTCGTTGTGTCAAATCCTAGGCCCGGCAGAAGGGTTGGGTAAATATATAGTTACATACTTTGTATAAAAGTGCACTTAGCGTCACGGTTATCGTCGTAGGTAATAGAATCGGTGACCCGAGTTCAAATCCTGGCCGAGGCTGTTTCACTTCTCATGTCCTTTGGAAAGGCATGAATCTGTCTCTTCTACCCCAGTTAAAGCGGACTGGGATCTGTAGCCTTTATTCGGCCAATGACTTCGAAGATGGAAAACTGAACTCGACTTAAAATGACCTTGTGTCACACCTTGCTGGTGCCAGAAGAGTTTAATAAGTGCATGCATTACATAGATACTCTTTTTATAGCTACGTCTAAAGAATTCTTAAAAACAAAGTCTATAACACACATACGAGTTTTATTACATGACAAGGTACCGTCTAACTCAGCGATCCGAGTTCAAACCCTGAACGTGGCTGTTTATGTTTCATTTTGTGCTAATGCCCTTGAGAAAAGTATAAATCCATCACTTGTCTTCTTTAGTTATAGATAAATAGAATGAAAGACTGAATTCTTTTGCTTTGTAAGGCAACTAGTTTAGGAGAAGGAAAACTGAAATCAAATCAGCAGTATTCATTTTGTTGCGGGATATTGGTTTGGTTTGATTTGGTTTTATGGCATATCAATCCTTGTAGAGTATTTAATTCCAAATCCACACTTTGTAGATAATATTTTTAAACGAGCCTGAGCTCATTTTTGCATCCTGCTAACTGGTTTCAAGTTTTAACAGTTGCAATTTAACATATTTTTTTTTACATACCTTGTTTGTTCTATTTAACCCATAGATAGGACCCTATAAGGTGCTACCCCTCTGGACCAGAGTGGAGCTGGGAGTAATGGGAATGAAAGGTTACTCCATATTCCCCAAATCTCCAACGCTGAGACCTCGTTATCAGATAGCTTAATGGTCGTTGGGGGAGGGTCTTACCCCTCTGCAGAGATGCAGTTGGTGTATTCTACAGACCCAGCAGACCGGGCTTTGTAGACGAGGAGTTAGCTAATTACTTACTCTTTATTTTTATTTTTGTCTAAATGAGTTCATATTTTATTCAATAATTGTTTATAGGAATTTAAAAAGGTATAAATCGCTTTATCACATTCCTATAAATTATAAGGTTATTTGGAAAGTAATAGCCGATTTTTATTACACATTTATACGTAAAATCGAGCATTATCTTCCAAAAGCCAAACATTGCAAAGTCAGAATGGCCATTTCATTTTAGATTAAACAACAACAAACACAGGATCAAATCTATTGATTATAATAAACAATTCCCTGTAGAACCAAATTTACGCTCAAACCGGCACAGTTTCTACAGAGATCCCAAAATCATCAACAGAGAAATTACTGGAAAAAAAAGAAAACAAAAAAAAAAAAAACAGAAAAAGAAGATAAAAAAGAATTTAACAGAGATCCGTGATGATAGTGATCCGAGTATTTCGTAAGGTGGGAATGATTCTAAATCGCATTTTAAAGTTAACAGCAATCCCTGATGATATTGATGCTTCTATTGAGGAAGGAAGGAAGGAAGGAAGGAAGGAATGATTTCAATTAGCATTGCCCAGTCGGCTGGGGCTGTAGAATACACCGGCTGCACCTCTGCAGAGGAGTAAAACACCCCCTCCCAACGAGTGTCCTGGATATGACACTAAACAATCTGATGGTGGAGTTCCAGTAATAATACTGGAGCTTTGGGAAATGCAGAGTACCCCTTCATTGCCATTGCTCCCAGGTCCTCTCTGGCCCGGAGTGGTAGCACCTGATAGGGCCCTATCTATGGGTTAAATAGAACTAATGGCATACCTATGTTAAACTGAATTGTTTGACTAAACTGAATAACTTGAAATAGAAATGTTTTTGACAATTAAACTGTACTTACATTTAAACTGCGTGCTTATGCTAAACTGAATTGTTTGAAAGGGAACTGTTTTTATTTACATTGAAACTATACTTACACTAAACTGATTTGTTTAATATAGAACTGTTTTGACATGTAACTGAGTGTAAACAAAATCTGCACATATACTAAACTGAATTAGCTGAATTAGAACTGCTTGACTAAACTGAATTGCTAGAAATAGAAATATTTTTCACATTTAAACTGTACTTACACTCAACTGCGTACTTATCATAAACTGAATTGTTTGAAATAGAAATATTTTCATAAAAATGGATTTGGCGTTAAATAACCTACAAAGGTTTATATGTCATAAACCCAAACAACTAACCAACCAACCAATCTAATTAGCATTTCATAATTAACAGCTGTCCATGATGATATTGTTGCTTCTATTTAGGAAGGAGTGAATGACTCTAATTAGTATTTCATAACTATTTCCATTATATCCAGAACTTGGATGATTAAAAATGGAACATGAAGTTGACAGTAATGCCAATGATACACTGGGCACTAGGAACAATTCTAGAAAAAGAAATCTGGAAAAGGGATTGAGTGAATTGGAGATTCGGGTAAAGTTTTAACCATTCTGACTTGTGCAATGTTCAGATCAGCCGGAATTCTAGGAAAAGTCCTAGAGATTTGCCAAATATCTCGAAGGTAATAGAAACACATAAAGATCGATAGATAAAGGGGCTTCAAACACTGACCCCAAATGGCTTTAACAACAAACTTAACCATCATCAAAACACTGCTTTGTGAAAAAAATGAACAGGTTAGTTGCAACATGAACTTCCAAATAAACAAATCCCGGAAACAAATACTTAACTAAAACAATTGCAGGTGATTTGAAACATGTCCCATTTACACTTTATAAATCTTTCCCACGTGTGGATCTCAGCATTAGGTGGACACAACACACAGAGATCTTTATACAGTCAGTTCAATACCCTTTGATACAAAAAAAAATTTACAAATACAAACAAACAAACAAATAAAAACAAAAACCTCATTTAACGAATGGATATTCAACGTAACTAGTTTCATCGTTGTTTCTTTTGTGGAGTATAAACTCTTCTTAAAAATCTTTAGAAACTTTTATTCCCCTCAAATTTTCTTCTGACGACAACCAAAGGTCAAAATTAGTTGAGAATAATGAAAAAATAATAACAAAATAAGTACTAATAATATAAATATGGATAATAAAATAAGCAAAAATATTAATAAAAATAAACGTAGAAATATTATCTGGTTTAACCCCCCTTTTTGTAAACTCTGTAATATCAATATAGGGAAATATTTTCTGAGTTTAATAAACAAACATTTCAAAGATAATAACCCCTCTTAGAAAAATAATTAAAAAGAATAATGTAAAAATGAGTTATTCCAGTACTAACAATATATCTAAAATAATAGACAATCACAACAAGAAATTTATAAACTGGACAAGAATAACAACTTAAAACGTTCATGAGAATTAATTTTTTATTTATTGCGGACTTTTTGTCCTCATCTTGGTAGTTTCGGCCAATTTCACCTCTGGCCTTCTTCAGGTGATTTTACCGCGACCTCAGATAGGAATGCTGAGTCTTGTAACCGTATCCCCTGTAATTACTGCCTTCCATAGTTGTTATCTATCTCACCACGCCGGCCAGAGGTTTACTTGGTCAAAAACGTGGTGCGATAGACAACAACTATGGAAGGCAGTAATTACAGGGGATACGGTTACAAGACTCAGCATTCCTATCCGAGGTCGCAGTAAAATCACCTGACGAAGGCCAGAGGTGAAATTGGCCGAAACGCAGTGAAAGAAAAAACAACACAAAAACTACCAAGATGAGGACGAAAAGTCCGCAATAAATAAAAGATTAATTCTCAGATTAAGAATCCTCATCTCAAAATGATTCCAATTAAAGACTAAAACATTCATGTAATTGTAAAATAAAAAAATGAATGTCCACAAGGAAACAAATGTAACCTTGATAGATATTATATATCAAGCCAACATTTCAACTAAAGAAAATGATTATAATGATAAGGCATATATAAGTACGACAAGTTTAAAGTGGAAATTTAGATATTACAACCACCTACAATCATTTAGAAACCAAACTGCCCTATCAAAATATTACTGGGATCTCATAGAACGAGGACTAACACCTGTTATAAATTGGAAAATAATTAAAAGATCCTCCTCGACAAAAAGTTTACATGGTATGTGTAATTTATGCTTAGAAGAAAAAATATTTATATAGAAATTTGCTTAATACTAGAAAAGAAATGAATTACAGCATGTAGACATAGAACAACATTTTTAGTATGATTTAACTTGATATATTATTAACATTAGATATATTTAACTACCATTAATTAAGGGATTTATATATTTTTTAATCCTATATATTGATATATTAATCCATGATTTTTACAAAATAAACTAATTAATGAATTTTAATATTTTCTAATAAAGAATACAATTGAATTTAATAAAGTATAAATGTTTTTATTAAAAAAATAAATAAATAAATAATGAATAAAATAATAGACTTATAATGAGTAAGAATTATCCATTACTACATAGTTTCTTTATTAGTCTTTTTTTGTTATAAGTTAACAAGTTTAAGAAATGAATGATTTATAATATAAATTATTAGTTACATTTATAAAATATCTATTATATATTGTTTTTACTTAATATTACTTAACATTCAATATGTGAATTACATATTAATTCTTTGTTTAAGATTGACTTAACATTCAATATTTATATTAAGATGAAATTAATATAACAAATTTTTTAATAATTTTAATAGATTTATTTTCAAATTAAGATCAGCATTTAATTATTATTTCCTGATAACAGGATTTTTTTAATTTAATAAAACATAATAGTTTTAAATTTTATAAAACATAATAGTTTCAATGAGAGTAGAATGCAAATTCTATCTATAGATTTAAATAAGTTGAGTACCACTATTTACTTTTTCTGGAATTAGGTTTTTTTAATTTTCAGTAGTATTTAAATTAGGGGGTAACGATTTTTTTATAAAATGATATATTACAACCACCTACAATCATTTAGAAATCAAACTGCCCTATCAAAATATTACTGGGATCTAATAGAACGAGGACTAACAGTGTCCTGTATATCTGGTTCGTATATCTTGGATAATTTTCGAGATGGGAGGTAGGTGGCCGTACAGTTGGTGCCTTGTGGGGTGTTGCCTGCAGGACTTATTCAATATTGCTCGCAGCATTCTTCTCTAGCTGTTTAGTTAGCGTCCAAGTAGTGCATCCATACAGCAGTATCGATACGACTGCTGCATGGAAGAAACTGCGTTTCCTTTTATCGGTCAGGCCTGAGGACTCTTTAGAAGAGCGATATGCAATAAAATTCTGTTTTAAAATTGGAAAAAATGCCACAGAAACGTATGGAATGCTTCAGACTACTCTTCGACCATCATGCATGAATCGAGCATCAGTCTTTGAGTGGCATAAGAGATTCAAGGAAGGCACGGAGTCTGTGAGGGATGATGAGAGGTGTGGGAGGAGTAAGGAAGTCAATACACCAGAATTGATTGGACAAAGGGTTAGGGTTAGGGTTACTATGTTGAGGTTTTAAGGGATTTCAGGAAGAGATTCCATCGGAAGAGGCCAGCACTCTTCAAAATTGGGTTAGTGACATTTCCACCAGGACAATACACCAGTCCACAACTCCATCCGTGTCACAGACTATTTGACCAAGATGGGCATCAAGACAGTTCCTCAGCCTCCCTATAGCCCAGACCTTGCTCCCTGTGACTTTTGGTTATTTCCTAAGCTCAGAGGCTGTCGTTATGAGACAATTGAGGAGATGAAAGGGGCTGTGACGAAGGTCATTGACACACTCACACAAGAGGACTTCCATGGGGCCTTCCAGAAGTTGTTGGAACGGTACAACAATTGCATTGCAGCAGGAGGAGATTACTTCGAAGGGGACTTGAGTTTCAGGTGTGTAAGTGCCCATACGAAAAAAGTCTGGAAACTTATCGTATGCACCTCGTATATATATATCATCATCATCATCATATCGTGCTGTTGGCACGGATTTCCCTAACTCTTTCTCGGCATCTGTCTCTATCATCTATTACTTTCGGCAGGTCTTCCAGGCTACATCCTGTGTCCCTAGAGAGCTTTTGTAGATAGGTTCTAGCTGGTCGTCTTCCACTTGCGCGTCCGTGTAAAAGGGTCCATTGGAGAATTTCGCTTATGAGTTTGTCCTTGCCCTCCAGCAGTGTCCCTTGTTCGTCAAATTTGGGTGGTCTTCGAGATGAGTGGTAGGTGGTCGTACAGTTGCCGTTTTGTTTGATGTTGCTTCCGGGATTTGTTTAATATAGCTCGTAGCATCATTGTGCAATTGTTGTTAAGCTTTTTCTCTATACGGTTAGTCAGTGTCCAAGTGGTGCATCCATACAGTAGTATTGACACAACTGCTGCTTGAAAAAAAATGCGTTTTGTATGTGTGTGTGTATGTATGCGTGTTTTTAGAAAGTTGCTTAAACATTTAGCAATGGGTTTTTGCAAGAGAGGGGGAGAGACATAAAGCAACAAACCAAAGAGAGAGAAAGAGAGGGGGAGAGAGATGAACAGAGAGAAAGATAGATGAAGATGAACGAAATCGATTGAGAGACGAAGATGAAGAGAGAGATGAAGATGAAGAAAGAAAGAAAGAAAGAAAGAAAGAAATGTCTTCTTTGCTGTATACGCAGTTTCCTACCTCCACTATCAGCCTTCCTCGTGTTGTGTGTGCGCTTTGTATACGCATATGAACCTGTCTCTGTACGTTTGTGTCTTTATATGCGTGGATGTGTCTGCGTGTTGTGTGTGTGTGTGTGTGTGTGTGTCTGCGTGCGCGCGCGCAAGCGTGTGTGTGTGGCACAGGTTGTCAGCGTGCTGATGCACTTCCAAGCACTCAACTTCGTGTGCGTGTGTGTGTATGGGTGTAAAGCATCAGCTGAATTGCATTAAAATGCTTTCACAGTTGCACCTCCAAAATAAGAGCCGAAAATAGTACAGGAATAGACATCCCAATAGCAGCAGCAGCAGCAGCAGTTATACTCGCATCCTTCCTAAGTGATTCCAAATCATTTAATCTTTTGGTTAACCAACCCGCCCGCACCCTTCAACACACGCCAAATACTATATATATATATATATATATATATATATATATATATATATATATAGTATTTGATCAAATACATATATATATATATATATATATATATATATATATATATTTATATAGTATTTGATCAAATACACACACATATATATATATATATATACGAGACTCATTCAATAAATAAAGTGAATTTTACCAGAGAAGTTGGCAATAGGAAGCACTGATTACAGTCGCACGTTTTTCAAGGAAATCAATAGTAATGGGTCTTCTCATGTCCCTCAAGACAGTCAACATGACCTTCTTCTTCTTCTTCTTTACAGAAGAGTCAATGTTTACTCACCTTGGAATGTCTTTTCGACTCAGGCTAATATTTGAAATTATTTCAAATACAGCGTTTGAACCATTTGTAGACATTTTTTTAACGAAAACACGCTTTCCCGTACACATCTCACATTCCTCTGTAACTTTCACTTGTTTTGCACTTGTCAACAATCATGAGTTTGATGACAGACCTCTGTTCAAGCCAGAAAAGTCCGAGTTAATTTTTAACCATTTTAAATAGCCTCAAAAGAAAAATTTCTGCGATGTTAGAATAATTTTTGGTTGTAATCAATTACAAACAGTGCTGACTTTACATTTATGAAAAAATGGCATTATGGTTAGAGTGTCCGCCGATGGCCCGGGGGTAGCTATTGAAAAGGAAGCTTTTGGGTCACCCTCGACTCTGGTCACCAACTTTACTTACTATGTGTATCGATTCCTCTGCAAGAGCAAGATGAGACACAAGGTCAATTTTTAAGCTCAGTTTAACAGGTTTCAATTCTGAGTTTTTCTTCTCCTAGATCGGTTGCCATACAAAGGTTAGTGATATGTCTGCCCTACTATTTACCTGTAAATGGAGGGAGAATAGTTGGATTCATACTTTGCCAAAGAGTATTAGTAAAATGGGAAATGCACACTGCCTCGTCCAGGATTTGAACTCAGGTTACCGTATCCATTTCCTAACTCAGGTCGTCATATCCATTACACGACGAACGGCTCCTATATATATATATATATATATGTATCTGTGTGTGTGTGTGTGTGTTGAAAACCAGATTAATATGTTTCGCTGGGATGAGTCCCCGTGGCGCAATGACCAAACACCTCGAAGTAAGCAAGTTCGAACTCTAGTCGCTCTATTGCGATCACCTTCGGACTGGAAAAGGCATGAAACTCCTTATCCCTTCAGCAACGGGTCAAATAGAACCACTACCGTTCTTCTACAAGGATAGCGTTTGATATGCGATTAAACAAAGAAACACAAGAAAAGAAACCAAACATGTTTCCCTTGAGGGATAGCGTCTTCATATTTTTTCTATGATAATGTTATTCTATTTATCATTTGTGAATGTGCTGTGACGTAATGTGAATGTGTTGAGATGTTAAGAGTTTTAAATGAGATTTTTTGTGACTGAAATTTCTTAAACGAGATTTAAAAAAAAATTGTTTTACTTTGAAGTCTTTTAATTCTATTTATCAGGCTCTGTGTTCGTGACTATTAAGATAAAGTTTTAAAATCCATGAAGTTATTTGATTTTTTTCTCTCTTTTAAGACGCAGGAAATAAACTAACTTTTTGAATCTTATTTCCTAAGATTTTGTCGGATCGTTGACCTAATGAGTAGAGTGTTTGCCAATGGCCCAGGAGACCGGAGTTCAATCCCAGGTCGAGTTATACCAAAGACTCAAAAATGGTACTTGATGCTGCCTTGCTTAACACTCAATATTATAAGGTAAGGATCAAGGGTAAAGTGGTGCCCTACCCAACACCTCGGTATAGTAGCTATTGAAAAGGGAGCCTTCGGGTCATCCTCGACTAAGTGCACCAATTTTACTTTTACTTACTTTTTATTGTATGAAAACACACACACACACACACACACACACACACACACACACACACACATATATATATATATATATATGCATATGTATGTATATGAGTCTCCATCGAAGGTGTCTTTTTTTTTTTTTGTTTTTTTTAAAAAACATTTTCTAGTCTTCCAGCTGCTAGTTCTGTTTGCCAGATTTTTATAGCTCTCGTAATGAAGTTTATGACATGGTCTGAGAGTTTGAATATTTTCCGACAATTTATTATCAATGTTTGTGGGCTCATGTATCTTGTCCTTTTATAGTCTGTCCATGCCATGGCTACATTTATCTTATTTGTTTTTAACTTCCTTTTTTGCTCAATCTGTTTAGAGTCATTCATTCTTCTTGTTCAATCCACTGCGACATCTTCAGAAAATAACTCGTGCCTTTCAAATAACTGAGAAAGTTATTTACATAATAGGCAAACACGTTATTGTTCTGTAGTTGCTTGGTATCGTTCCTTTTGGCGGGTTTTTCTGGATCCAATTCAATTATCACGCGCTCGCGCACACACACACATACACACACACACACACACGGAAAAACTACAACACAAAAAAGAAGAATGGCTTTATCCCAAAAAAAGTCACCGTCATCCGATCATTCGAGTATCAGTTTCAGAACAAAAACACCATGACCACTAATCTAGAGCGCCCCAGAAAGTACCTTACGATATCAACGGATTTTGTTGACTTTTTCTGTCACTTTATGACAATGCAAGATAAAAAAAAAAAAAAAGCATACACGTTGTGTATAGACTAAGAAAGGATGTGATAGACGAAAGAATTCTTTTTCGTGGAAGGAAATATTCCCTGTTTGGGTCACGAACAGAACAACGTCAGGTTAACGTATTAGTCTCGACTCCAGTCCCCGTTCATTGGGCCCTGTGCTATAATTAACTGTAAAGATTTCATTTAAATGAATATCTGCGCTTGTTAGTTTTGTGTGTGTGTGTCTGTGAGAAAGCATTCATGTACTTTTTCATTTAGTGTGTCTGATTCATTTAGGTACATTTGTAAGTGCTCCACTCACTAGGCTTGTAAGTAGATGCACATATATGTGAGTGCGCATGCGTGAAAAAAGAAAGCATGATCAGTTGTGGACACGTGACTGTAAAAATGATACTTAACATTTCCTCTGAACGTGCATTTAACCTGTGTTTTGTATCAGAGTCACGCATCACGCGCGTTCCAAAATTCCAGTTTGCAGACAATTTAAAAGAAAAATATTTATCGTAGTCTAATCATATCAATCTATCTATCTATCTTACTCAGTAAGTTCAGATCTATCTATTTCTCAATCTGAAGGAATCTATTTCATTAAGTTTGTTTGTTTTTTTCTTTCTAGGTCTATTCAGATCCATCTGCTTCTGTTCATATCTATCTATCTATCTATCTATCTATCTACTTGAATCTATTTCATTCAGTTAGTTTCATCCATTCTTTCTTTCTTTCTTTCTTTCTTTCTTTCTTTCTTTCTTCATGAATCTATTTCATTCAGTTTCTTTCTTTCTTTCTTTCTATCTATCTCAGTCTGTTTAGATCTATGTCTTAGTCTAATCATATCTATCTGAATCTATTTCATTCAGTTTCTTTCTTTCTTTCATTCATTCATTCTTTATTTCTTTCTTCCTTTCTTTTTTCTTCTTTCTTTTGATCTATCTATCTATCTATCTATCTATCTATCTATCTATCTATCTATCTCAGTCTGTTCATTATCTATCTATCTAT
This sequence comes from Sepioteuthis lessoniana, assembly GCA_963585895.1. NCBI lineage: Eukaryota > Metazoa > Mollusca > Cephalopoda > Myopsida > Loliginidae > Sepioteuthis > Sepioteuthis lessoniana. The sequence goes on along the minus strand of CAUZXS010005586.1, from coordinate 313,832 downwards.
CTATCTGAATCTATTTCTTTCTTTCTTTCTTTCTTTCTTTCTTTCTTTCTTTCTTTCTTTCTTTCTTTCTCAACCTCTCCTCCCCAATCTGTTGACTACCCAACATCAGTTCACATTTTGTTAAGATTCATAGATATAATCTCAACACCAGTGAACGTATTTCATCGTTGAGAGGACCGTGTATTTTTCACATATTCTAAGGGTCGGTTTTCAAGCGTCAGTAAAATACCAGAATTTAGAATGCTGATTTTAAAGGCTGGTAAATAGTTTTTGCTTCATTTTTTTTTAAGCTAGGGTGACTCAATCTTTTGACCTAATTTTTCCTGATTTGGTTTTATAGCCTACTCCGCTAATCTTAGTTAACAACAGCACACATTCTTATATATATAAATATATATATATATATATATATATATATATATATATATATATATATATATATAGTGAATTTGATTCTCTTCCATAAATATAATACCGACATTGTACACTATCATATTGTAATACAATATATCCCTACCTATTTATATCCATTATAATTCTGGTCTACTATACTATAACCGTTTAAATACGTTTACAAATCAAATCTTTATTCATTATGATGATATTTTGTTCCTTAGTTACAGTCACCTACACATACAGAAATAAAATAATGTAGCAAAAATAAGATACACCAACGAAATTATATCCGGTTAAAACAACGCGCTGCATTTGTACCTTCACATACACTATATGCCACCCACACATACACACAATAATACGCAACTATAACCCACACAAACACATGCACACTCTCACACACTTACAATCACACGAAAAGATTCCTACAAAATCCCAACGGTTTTGTGACTGTATTTTTTCGATTTTTGATTAATTTTGTTAACTGCCTGATGATTGTTGTTTTGCAAAAAAAACAAAACAAAAAAACTCCATGAAACCCAGGGGTCACAGTCTAAATCCCATGAATTAAATATATATTTATCTAATATAAATCTATTATATATATATATATGATCCGACTGAACGATTTTTAGGTTTAGAACGTAAATAAAAGAGGCAAAAAAGAAACTAATTCAATATTTTATTTTACAAACAAGAAAAACAAATATGTGCAATTTTGTCTTATGATCATAATTTTGTTTTAAACATAATATCGTCCAAATGCTTAGCCTCACCTGCTATATACTCCTGGAGCCTGCGGACTAATAGTTATCGTCGTAGGAAATGAACACGGTAACCCAGAGTTCAAAGTTCAAATCCTAGACTCGGCAGTTTGTATTTCACGTAGCACTAATACCCTTGAGAAAGGAAAGAATCAAAATATTCTCTCACCAGCTATGACCAAATAGCAAGGTAGGTTGGGCTCTATAACCTTGGTATGACAACCGGTCTAGGAGAAGGAAAACTCAGGATTTAAACAGCTTAAAAATTGACCTTGTGCTGCATCTTGCTGGTGTGGAGGGGTTGGGTAGATATATGTACAACTGGAGTCTCATCCTGAAGTTTTATTATACACAATTAGTAATAGCTATTAACTGTCATTTTAAGACGAATAAAATGTTTTACTTTGTCTGTTGCATCAGGCCAACGTTTAAAGACTTGAGTCTTTCCAACCCACAACAATATGGTTTCCCTATTTGGAACTCTCCCGCGTTGACCTAATTCGAAAATGCTTATGAAATAACAGGTGTATAATGATTTTAAAACAAGTCTTAAACACAAACGCACGATAGTCTCCATTTCACGCCATGATATCGTAACTGAGGATGCTCAATACTTACTGGTATTAGCGAATGCTAGGCAGCAATTTTTAATCCGACCCATTGGCTTAAATGATAGATTATTTACTAATGGCTCGAAAGACTGGGGTTGAACCCCAGGTCGTGTCATACCAAAGACTCAAAAATGGTATTTGATGCTGCCTTGCTTAACATTTAGCACCATAAGGTACAGATCAAGAGTAAAGTGGAGCAATCCAGGAAAGAAGTAGCTCCCTTTCCTATATCTCAGTGTAGTAGCTATTGAAAAGGAAGCCTTCGGGTCACCCTCGACTACGTTCGCCAACTTATATATATATATATATATATATAATACAATTTGATGGAGACTCAAACTCAGTTAAGTCGTCATAATAAATTTATTTCGGCGGAGAATATTACTATACCCTCCGTCCCGTCAGATGACTATTTACATGCTTCTCTCTAGTCGCAGAGTAGCAAATGTGGAATTACAGTTCGTATTCAGAAGATTAAAAAAAAAAATCCTCATATATTCTATGTAAAGAATAATCCACACCCACTGTCTTTGGACGCTGACTATATATATATATATATATATATCCAACTTCTCCGCCAGGCCAGTCGGCTGAGGCTGTAGAATACACCAACTGCATCTCTGCAGAGAGATAAGACCCCCACCCCCGAACGTGTGTCCTGGATATGATATTAAACGTTCTAATGACGAGGCTCTTGTAATATTGAAGCTTTGCGAAATGCGGATTACCCCTTTATTGCCATTGCCCCCTAGTTCACTCTTACCCAGAGTGGTAACGCCTGGTAAGGTTCAATCAATGAGTCAGAACTGTTTGACATTTAAACTGAGAGGAAACAATAGACTGATGCTAAGCTGAATTGCTTGAAATAGAACTGTTTGATCATTTAACTGTGTTAAACAAATAACTGATGTTTAATTGAATTGTAAGTGATACAGAGCAAATACTTGGAACCGTTTAACTTAATTGAGTTATGCTCAATTGAATTGTTAGAAATAGAACTATTTGATCATTTAACTGTGTGTATCTAGAAAATGTGTTAACAAATCATATATTCAATATATTCGTAAAAATAGAATTTTGGATTAAATAACTAACAACAGCTGAGATGCCATTAAACCAAACCCAAACTGGATGAGGCACAAGGTCAATTTTAAGTGGAGTTTTACAGGTTTGAATTTAAAGTTTTGCGACTACTAGAGTGGTTGCCATACTAAGGTTAAAGAGCACAGTCTGCCCTACTATTTATCCATAGCTGGTAGGAGAATGGTTAGATTCATACCTATCCATAGATTATTGGTGCTATGTGAAATTATAACAGCCTCTTCCAGGATTTGAATTCAGGTCTCTGTGCCCATTTCCTACGACTGTAATCACAACACTTCGAGCACCTAATATATATATATATATATGTGTGTGTGTGTGTGTGTGTGTGTCTGTGGGTGTGTGTGCATATATATATACACACACACATATGTCTATATATACATATATGTATAGATATGAATATATATTGGTGTCCCTACGTAAATATGTTAAGCTTAGCTTTGTCAGGTACTAGGTGAAATTTTGTTAAGAATAATTTGAGCTTTAAATATTACAAATACTCGATGCAAATGTGTGTATATACACTGGTAGAAACGTTGATAGGTGTGTACTATTTGGATGAAGTCTGTGTGTGTGTACGTATGTGTGAGAGTGCGTGAAAGAGAATGAACAGTTGTGTAAATGTGTGTGTGTGTGTGTGTGTGTGTGTGTGTGTGTGTGTGTGTGTGTGTGTGTGTGTGATTGCATGCGTGTCATTGTGAATCTAAGTTTTCTGTATGAGGGTCGTTTTAATTTATATCTTTTTCATAGCTCTCTATATCGTTATTCTTTTTGGTGACTGTTCCACAGAAAAAAAACAATTTGGAACGGGCGAAATACAAGAAGTAGTTTCTTTTCTCGAGAGAGAGAGAGAGAGAGAGAGAAAAAAAAAGAAACGTCCATGAACTATGACAGAGATACACTCTAACCTTCACAAACTGCTGGGACTACTATAAATACTACTGAGCTGCTCGTTTCCTTAGCTGTGAAAGAATCGATCACCTGAACATTCAGACTGGCATACAGAGAGAGAGAGAGAGAGAGAGAGTTGGCTGAAAAACTGAAATATCGATAGACGGACAAATAGACTGTACATAGTTTCATTAGTTGTTTTCATAAAGTCTTTATTTTTCAACATGATTTTCTTCTTTGGCATTGAACTTAAACCAACTTTTCTTTATACATAAGCTAAATCGAACAATATAAAAGTGACATTTCAAATCCAATATACACTGAGCCCCCCAAATTTTCCCCTACATTTTGAACAACTCATCATCATCATCATCATCGTCGTTATCATCAAGCCATACTGAAAGCATGGGTTTCCTTGACTCTCCCTCAGCGTCCGTCCCTACCATCCATCGTTCTTCGTGCGTCTTCTAAACTGCATCCAGAATCCGCACACAGCTGCTGAAAGTAAGTTCTGGCTGGTCAGCCAATACTGGTGTGTCCATGTGTAGGAGTCCATTAGAGAACGTGCCCGTGGTGTAATGGTTATCGTCGTAGGAAATGGACACGGCGACACGAGTTCAAATCCTTGACGAGATTGATTGCATTTCCCATAGCACTAATACCCTTGGGAAAGGTATGAATCCAATTATTCTCCTACCAGCTATGGGTAAATAGTAGGACAGACTGGGTTCTTCAGCCTTGGTGGGGCAACTAGTCTAGGAGAAGGAAAACTCTGAATTCAAACCTGTTAAACTCCGCTTAAAAATTGACCTTGTGTCATATCCTGCCCGAGCGAGGGGGTTGGTAAATATGATTAGAGATCGTTGCTTATGAGTTCGTCCATGCTTCTTCAGCTGTGCCCTGCATATCTTGTTCGTCTTACATAGATAGTTTGTGAGATGGGTGGTAGGTGGCCGTACGACAAATATGGAAGGAATTTTTTTAAAACTCACAAATCATCGTCTCATTACTATGAGCTTCACGAATTAGATCTTCAAGTCGACTGATGAATGATAAGGCAATAGATTTTCTTTTAAGTGTAAAAATTTGTTTATCGCACGACTTCAATTAGGCGATAAATAACAAAGGAGCTATCTGCTTTCGTGTTTGCTTATAGACACTGACCGTGTGCGGTGGGGTAAATTGTTTTGAATTCTGGTTTCCTTCTCCTAGATAAGTTGCCATATGTGCATGCGTGTGTACATGTGTGTGTGTATGTGTACATGTGTGTGTGCAAGTGTGTCTGTGTGTGTACATGTGTGTGTGTGTATGCATATGTGTGTGTGCTTTTGTGTCTGCGTGTGCTTATGTGTGTGTATGTGTGCGCACGCGTGTGTGTATGCGCGTTCATGTGTATGTGTGTGTGTGTGTGTGCTTTAAATTGTGATGCCTGAACTAATGTAAATCTTTAAAAATCAAAGTAGCCGAAGAGAAATTTGTAAAGGCGGCAGAAATACTAGGGCGAGTCAAAAGTTTTGCAATATTTTGGTAGTACGTGAGGCACAATTTATCAGCTCCGGATGCTTTTGCAGATGTCGTGAAGGCGGCGATCCACACTGGATTTTGAGATGTCGAGCTCGCCTGATACTCTCCCAGTGCTCCTCGCCGGACTTACTCCAATGGTTTGGAGCACAGCATCGGAATCCACCAGATTTCGTCTGATCATCGGGTTCCTTGCAACCCAGGTGACATTTCTAGAAACCATTTACTTATTGTGACCAACTGCGAAGACACATTTCATAAAGCAAATGTTTTTTCGGTTGATTCCGTGGTATTATAATCACGTTTGAACTCGTTTAACATAAGTTCCCGAATAAGACGACGTCGCATATTCATCTGAGCGTTTTTCAAATCACACATTGAGTGAAGCAATACACAACGTGTCAGCGTACCAACTACCACGACACTACCAACCTCAGTGGGTACCTACTACGGCTTTAACTACTTCGGTCACGTGATATACGTGTCGAAAACTGGCACGTGATACCAAAAATATTGCAAAACTTTGGACTCATCCTCGTATTTATCTATTCGTATGAAAGAAATTCGGAATATGACAAAATTTGATGGAGAGAGAGAGAGACAGACAGAGAGAGAGAGAGAGAGAAAGAGAGAGAGAGAAAGGGAGAGAGAAAGAAAGAGAGAGAAAGAAAGAGAGAAAGAAAGAGAGAGAAAAGAAAGAGAGAGAAAGAGAGAGAGAGAAAGAAAGAGAGAAAGAGAGTGATAGAGAGAGAAAGAAAGAGAGAGAGAGAAAGAGAGAGTGAGAGAAAGAAAGAGAGATGTATAGAGGGATAGATAGAGAGACAGAGATAGAAAGAGAGAGGGAGATGCACTACCCCATCTAATTATACCTCTTCACTTTCATTATCCGTTTACAACATATCACGTGATGATGAAAACTGCCTACAACAGCGTCAATCTGATTCACTTTCTCTGTTGAATGTACTTTTTTTTTTTAAAAAAGAATCATTCGACATCCCAGCGGTTTGACTCTTCTGTTCTCTGCTGCTATTTTTTTAATAATCGTGTTTCTAATTATTAATGTCATCTGGTATAAGCAACATGTTTTAAACTACATGCGTCGCCGACAAGCAATGTGTTCTATTTCGAAAGTAATGACATTCTAACCTGTAAAAACGAAACAAAAAAAAAATCAACTTAATTACAAATCAACTTTATTCTCATTCAAAAAATAATTCTGTTTAAAGTCATACACCAACGAAGACATTCTTTCAGCTTTTAGAAAGTCTTTAACTGACACTGCTTTCAGATGTTTTGTCATGACTTGTTCTCAACGGTTTCAATATACCAATAATAGAACTTGATTTTAATTTAGGGGAAGCGAACGGCAAAAGCAAGAACAACAGACACAGATGAGGGGAGGATTTGGTTGTTAACAAATATTTTTACTCCAAGCAAAAATTATGCAATAAGGACTCATAAAAGATCTCCTTTTAGATTTAAAAATAAAAGTTAGCCAAATATAAAAAAAGAAGAAATAGAGAAGAAAAAAATTTGTTTTCATTTAGCAATGTATAATAAAAAAAAGACAAAGCAAGAAAATTCAATGAATTTGAGATGAAACACAAAAAACTTAAAGATAAAATATAAAAACATTTTTAATAATCAATAAACTAAAAAAACGATAAAACACAAAAAACATTTTTAGCAATCAATAAACTAAAAAAAAAGATGAACCCCAAAAATATTTTTAGCAATCAATAAACTAAAAACAGATAAAACACAAAAAACATTTTTAGCAATCAATAAACTAAAAAAAAGGTAAAGCACAAAAAAACATTTTTAGCAATCAATAAACTAAAAAAAAAGATAAAACGCAGAAAACATTTTTTACAATCAATAAACGAAAAAAAGATAAAACACAAAAAAACATTTTTAGCAATCAATAAGCTAAAAAAAAAAAAAGATAAAACACAAAAAAAACATTTTTAGCTATCAATATACTAATTCGAGATGAAGCACAAAAACATTTTTATTTAACAATCAATAAGCTTATTAGAGATGAAACATTTTTTTAAATTTAGCAAACAATAACTAAAAAGAAACGAAGAACAAAAACACTTTTTAGCTATCAATAAACTAAAAAAAGAATAAAGCATAAAAAACATTTTTAGGAATCAATAAACAAATAAAAGATAAAGCACAAAAACATTATTTATTTAGCAATCATAAAACTAATGAGAGATGAACCATAAAAAACACTTTTATTTAACACTCCATAAACTAAAAACAGATGAAGAACATAAAAATATTTATCGATAAAAAACTAATAAGAAATATAACACAAAAAAATATTTTTTTAGCAATCAATAAACTAATTTGATATAAAGCATAAAAAGCATTTTTTATTTAGCAATCAATAAAATAATAGCAGATTCAGCCCCCCAAAATTTTTGTTATTTTAGCGATAAAAAAACTAATAAGAAATTTAACCCAAAAGAATCTTTTTCATTTAGTAATCAATAAACTAAAAAGAGATAAAGTACATCAAACATTTGGATTCACCAATCACAAAACAAATAACAAATAAAGCACATAAAACATTTTGATTCACCAATCACAAAACAAATAACAAATAAAGCACATAAAACATTTTGATTCACCAATCACAAAACAAATAACAAATAAAGCACATTAAAACATTTTGATTCACCAATCACAAAACAAATAACAAATAAAGCACATAAAACATTTTGATTCACCAATCACAAAACAAATAACAAATAAAGCACATAAAACATTTTGATTCACCAATCATAAAACAAATAACAAATAAAGCACATTAAACATTTTTTGCTAGCTGAACAATTCTTACTTTAGGAAATATTTCTTGAAAAACAATTGAATGGTTAATATTTCGAGTCCACGTTGGAGAAAATTTGGAAAACCCCAATCATATGGAAAAAAAATGTAGGGAAATACCTTGTAAGTTTTATTAGTAAAACAAGTAGCAACAGAAGCCTAGATATTCAAATCAGTCTACCGTTAAAAGACGGTTCGAGCAGGCCTCATTTAGCAGCTTTGTATATGTAATCGAAGGATCCTACAAAAGGATAGTCGATTGAAACAATGAAGAAAAAAAAAATCGTAAAACTCATAGGAGAATTGTGGCAGATAACGTTGATTTTTCCCAGTCAGCTATGTCCAGAATTTGGTGTAAATATAAAAGAAATCGGTTGATCAAAAAAGGAAAATCTACGGGTCGGCTACGAAAGACATTAAAGCGTCTGGATAGAAAATTTAAAGCAATACGTCTTGAAAATAAATGAATGAAAAACAAAAAGGTCAAAATAGGAGTCAATATTTGTGACGCAATTATAAGAAATCAGCTGAAAGAAACAGGATTTACATAGAGAAAAGCGAAAAGAAAACCAGCAGTAAGATACAAACAAGAAAATTAGGTTAAAAGGAAATGACATGTGTGAACAATTGGATGAAAGTGATATTCAGTGATGAATCAAAAATCTGCATTGGTTAAAGCAATGACACTGGAACTTTCCTGTGGTGCTATTCAAGATGTTACTGGCTGGAAAAATCAAGTTAATTTGCCAAGTCATTTTTATATGGGGTTGATTGTTATTTAAAGGAGCCATGGAGATGGTAGTCATTGCCTCAACAATTAATACATTGAAATCCTAGATAATTTTTTCATTCTAACGATAGAAAATTAGTTTGGTGATGAAGTAATTTTTCAGGAAGATAATACATCTTGTCACAGAGCAAAGGAGATTAAAACTTTTTCTTCAGGAAAAGCATAGAAAATCAATGAGATGGCCAGCAAACAGTCTGGATCTAAATCCTATTGATAATTTATGGCGGAAAATCTTTTTAAATGATCCATGAGAAAGCTCAATCCACTAAATATCTATTAATTACGATTCAGGACAGTTGCAAACGAATATTACTTTAAACTAGTGAAAGCTTGAAGCGAGGAAACTAAGCATTTATTTTAAGCATTTTCTATGAATTCCATAATTTTTTTTCCTCGGCGTTAGGTTAATTCATCTTTTCTTCTGCAAGGCTTAAAAAATTTATACTTTTTATTTGGATAATTATTCAAAAGTATATTCAATGAAGCTGAAATGTTCAACTATTACATAAAGAATATTTTGCGTATTATATGTTATAAGTTTATTTACTGCTAAATAAAAAAAAGGGTGAACATTTTCAAAGGGTGTTGATTCCATAATTTTTGACTGGGTTAGTATTCTTAGACAAAACCTCGTTCACAAAAATTGATCACATAACACTGTTTGACACTCTTAACCAAACAAACAAACTTGCAATAATCTAAGATTATTTAGCTGATCGTCAATTCTGAGAGGCAAATATGAACTGATCGTTTTTAAATGTATTCAAGGTCAACGGTGATCTGCTGACTTTAATCAAGGGTACCGACCTGAGAAAAAATAATTAAAATCTGTCCCATCATTTTCTAGACAGGTCTCAGATGGTGATGAATTTAGGGTCAGCGTCAGTGTAGGATAAATTAACTTGTGGGCGTATCGCATGTGACCATGGAAGTGGCTGGTTAGATACTGAGATAAATTGATGATTGTATGGTTAATATAAGAACTGTTTTTTTTTTTTTATCAGTCCTCGAAGTGGTAGGGAAACTTTTATATGGATTAGCTTGACTAAGCCAACGGAATTAGAATTGTTTATAAAGAGATGTAATTGTACTAATTTGCCGTCGAGGGGTATACGTTATTGGATCAGTCAATTTACAACCAAATCTAAAATTCCAAATTACCGTAGAAGGCTGTTTGCTATTGAATCAACGTTTTTACAACCAAATCTAATGTTGTCAATTTACCGTAGAGTATTCTCTATTGCATCAGTCGATTTACAACCAAATCTAATAAAACCAATTTGCTGTAGAGGGATATACACTACTGAATCAGGCGAGTTACAGTCCATTCGAATAATTCAAATTTATCGTAGAGGGGTATATGTTAATGAATCAAAATGTTTACGAACAAATATAAGGACAAACGGTTTGCCGTATATATATATATATATGTGTGTGTGTGTGTGTATGTGCGTGTGTGTATGTGTGTGTGTTTATGTGCGTGTGTGTGTGTGCATGTGTGCGATAACCAGTTTGCCGTCTCTCTCTATATATACTGCAAATTGTTTATTATATATATATGTAATATTAGCTAATTTACCGCTTATATATATATATATATATATATATATATGTGTGTGTGTGTGTGTGTGTGTGAGTGTTTATGTGTGTGTGTGCGTGTGTGCGATAACCAGTTTGCCGTCTCTCTCTACATATATTGCAAATTGTTTATTATATATATGTAATAATAGCTAATTTGCCACTTATATATTTACATATATATATATATATATATATATATTGGCAGCATTTCTTCATTGATACATATTTGATTGAACATAATAGACATTTTTTTTGTTAATCCTTTCGAATTGCTGTATTGATCTAATGATATTCGACGAGAATTGGTTGATAAACCTTCCATAATTTTTATTTCCCAAGTACTTTCTGCCCGACTTTGGGCCATCATCAGGGGAGTATGTATTACAAAAGTGATGTAACTTTTGTATGTACATTACTACTTTGTAAGAAGAAGAGCGTTTATACTGTTGTATGGTGTAGCGTTTACTTTTCGATTTTGTTTCTATAAATGGCTAAAGGTATTTAAGTACATTAGCACTGGTATCAAAATTAATTCTACTAAGTATGGGTTGTATGTTTCTAATATGTAGTGCCTCGAGAATCTGTAGTTTTTGCTTGTTATTTTGTTGTTCTAATATAGTTGTGTTTTCGGTAAGAATTTTCCGTAATTCTGTTTTGGGGCATAAATGTTTTTTTAAATGCTGTGCTATGGAACTTGTATCAGAAAGGTGCATTGTAAGTCTTTTCGATAGGGTACTTGGGAAATAACTAATTATGGAAGGTTTATCAACCAATTCCCGGCGAATATCATAAGATCAATACGGCAATTCGAAAGGATTAACAAAAAATATGTTGACAAAAAATGTCTATTGTGTATCAATAAAGAAATGCTGCCAATATATATATATATATATATATATATATACTAATGAATCAGATTGTCTACAACCGAATCTAATAATACCAATTAGTCTTAGAGAAATACAAGTTATAGGATCATTCTATTTACAACCAAACTTGAATATAAGAATTAACTGTACTGAGTTACGTGCTAAATAAATCTATTTTCAAATTCAGTTATTTTTTTTTTTCAAATTTAAATTTGATTCAATTTGAAACTGTTCAAATTTTAAAATAAAGTATCGGCCATAGATAAATACCTTACTGATTTAAAAAAAGGAAGTTAATTTTCTTCTTAACAAAATATAATCAAAATAATCAAAACGGATATTATGAGGTATTATTTCTTACTAAAACTATACTTCACAAAAACTCTCTAAGCAAAAATATTGAAGCTGTCAAGCAATTTACATCTTTAACTGAACTGTTAGGTACTCGAATACGCTGAGAGAGGGCGTTTAGTATTTGTGGCTTCCGGTATCTGCAGTGGACCTGGAACCAAGGCTTTACGGGTATGAGTTGGTTGGTTGGTTGGTTTTACGGCATATCAATCCTTTTCGAGTCAACGCTGAATTAAATTTTAAACAATTCAGTTTAGTATAAGTACACCGTTTACTTCTATTTAAAAACAGTTCAATTTCAAGCAATTACGTTTAGCATAAGTACACAGTTTAGTTCTATTTGACCCATAGATGCTGTCGGTGTATTCTGCAGCCCCAGCCGACTGAACCAAGGTATGAGGTGGAGTACTGATGTAGTTTGTGAGATGACAAAACAAGTACTTTTTCTTTTGAGAGTAGGGAGAGTCTCCGTGGTGTCGTAGCTAACATGCTAGACTGTGATATCGTAGTAAGGGAGTTCGAACCCCATTCGTTCCATTACGTTCACTTTCAGACTAATACCCTTTGGAAAGGCATGAACCTCCTTATCCCCAAGCTATGGGTTAAATAGTTTGGTTTGGTTTGGTTTTATGGCATATCAACCTTTGTAGGTTATTTAACGCCAAATCCATTTTTTATGTAAATTATCAGTTCTATTTAAAACAATTCAGTTTAGCATGAGTACACAGTTTAATTGTCAAAAACATTTCTATTTCAAACTATTCAGTTATATATAACAATTCTGTTTAGTGTAAGTACAGTTTCAGTGTCAAAAATGGTTGGTTTGTTTGGTTTTATGGCATATCACCCCTTGCAGGTTATTCAACGCCAATTCCATTTTTATGTAAATAATCTGTTCTATTGAAAACAGTTCAGTTTAGCATAAGTATACAGTTTAATTATCAAAAACATTTATTTCAAACTATTCAAGCAGTTATATGTAATAATTCAGTTAAGTGTAAATACAGTTTTAATGTCGAAAAACAGTCCTATTTCAAATAACTCAGTTAAGCATAAGCACGCAGTTTAAGTGTAAGTACGGTTTAATTGTCAAAAACGTTTCTATTTCAAGCTATTCAGCTTACTCAATTCATTTTAGCAAAAGTATGCTGTTAGTTCTATTTAACCCATAGATAGGGCCCTATCAGGTGCTACCACTCCGGGCCATGGTGGACCTGGGAGTGATGGCAATGAAGGGGTACTCCGCATTCCCTAAAGCTCCAGCACTGCTGGAACCTCACCATCAGATTATTTAGTGTCATATCCAGGACACTCGTTAGGGGGGGTCTTACCCCTCTGCAGAGGTGCAGTCAGTGTATTCTACAGCCCCAGCTGACTGGGCAAGGTTAAATAGTATCACTACAGTTCTTCCACAAGCATTGCGTTGTTATCAAATAACCCATGAAGGTTGAAATGCCATCAAAGAAAGAAACCAAATCAAACCTTTTCCTTTGAAAGAGATCTTTAAGAAAGTTTTTTTTTTTTTTGCTAGCGACAAAGCTTCGCCGAAATGATGGAATAGAGATTAGTGATTTATCCCTATGGACTAATTTGACAGACGCCACGTTAATCCGATTGGTAAACTATAAAATGTTCTGTACAATAATGTCTAATGGCCTCATAAGACGTTCTCAACACGGGCATCGAACTGTCTGGTTTTATAGATTACGAACAAGAAATTGATTCTAAAAATACGGCCATTCTTTTTATTACCACGAGCAAGGGTAGCTGGCATTGTTCGGAGTAAAAAAAAATAACAAATAACAAAGATTGACGAAATAATTTTGATAAACGTATGGTGATCTGAAAGTAATGCCTCCTATTAAAACAAAAAGGAGACTTATCCGTAAACTGGTTTGGTCATGAGGGCGTTACTCATGTTAAATGGTTTAGGCTAGAATAACCTGACTGAGCCTATTCATCTTCTATAATCGGACTGATTTAAAAATTTTCCTTCTCCAAGATAGGTTGCCATACCAAGGTTAAAGAGCCCAGTCTGTCCTACAATTTATCCGTAGCTAGTGGGGCAATAGTTGGAGTCTGAGCTTTCTCTGTGGGATGTAAAATGCAAACAGTTTCGTTCATGATTTGAAATCGGGTCGCCGTGACCATTTTCTTACGACGATAACCCTTATGCTACGAACGCCTCCTGTCACGCAGAAGCCCGGGGTTTGATACTTCGCCGGGGAGTCTCCTATTTATAAAAAAAAACAACAACATAAAAACAAAACAAAAAACAAACAAAACAAAAAACAAACAAAGCAAAAACAAAAACAAAAACAAACAAAAGAACAAGGAGCTCTAAAATACCGTTGTATAGAGCCAATTTTCAGCTACGAAACATTGGCCATGTATTTTTCGCCTGGGATCATCAACAGCTTGTGAGAGGGTCTCTTCGAAAGTAATGCCATTTATTTTATCAAGTTGTCTTTCACTGTCAGAGGTGGATGTTGGTGGTCTGATAGTAAAGGTTGTACCAATTTCTGCTGGGAAAAAGCGGGCCGTCTCTGTTGGTGGAAAAATTTTTCGCTTCATGAGAGATGCAGGGGGGGGGCATTTTTCTATGCTTATCTTCTCTTGGCACAAGGCCACAAGTATAGAGGCAGTCTGTGAGAAATTAGATACTCAGCCATTGTATGTCGTTGAGACATTTATAACTTGGTTTAGTTCTATGGCATATCAACCATTATAGGATATTTAATGCCAAATCATATATATATATATATATATATACGAGGATCATAAATAAGTTTCCAGATGTTTTTCGTATGGGCACTTGTATCGAGAGTACACACATGAAACTCTAGTCCCCTTCAAAGTAATCTCCTCCGGCTGCAATGCACTTGTTGTACCGTTCCAACAACTTCTGCAAGGCTCCATGGAAGTCCTCCTGACATGGCTACATCTCGAAAGAATTATGTAACATACGACCGGTCTATTGGCCTTGTGGGTACAGTTTTCGTCGATGGTCCGGGAGACCGGGGTTCAATCCCAGGTCGAGTCAAACCAAAGACTCAATAAATGGTACTCGATACCTTCTTGATTAACAATCAGAATTATTAGGTACGTATCAAGGGTAAATTGGAGTAATCAAGGGAAAGGAATTGTGCCCTTCCTTACATCTTGGTGTAGTAGCAATTGAAAAGTGAGCCTTCGGGTCGCCCTCGACTCGGTTCGCGGACTTGTACTTACTTATATATGCTGTATATGGATGTAATGTTTCGGCTTGGGCGGGTGCATTTGCCAGAATCGCTATGTCATCGGCGTAGTCGGCGTCGGTTATTGTTTTTGCGGGGTACCTTATGCAGTTACTTCCAAGCAGCGGTCGTGTCGATACTGCTATATGGATGCACTACATGGTCCCTAAACGGATGGAGAAAAATCTTGATAGCAACTATACAAGAATGCTGCGAGCAATTTTGAACAAGTCCTGGAGGCAACACTCAACAAAGCACCAGCTGTACGGCCACCAACCTTTCATCACAAAAACTGTCAAAGTTAGACGAACCAGACATGCAGGACACTGCTGGAGAAGCAGAGACGAGCTCATGAGTGATGTTCTCCTACGGACCCCCTCACATGGCCAAGCAAAAGCAGGGAGACCAGTTCGAACCTACATACAACAGCTCAGTGAGAATACGGGAAGTAACCATGAGGACCTGCCAGAAGCGATGAACGATAGGGAGGAGTGGTGAGAGAGGGTTAGGGAGATGATGATGATGATGATATGTATGTAGCATTGTTTTTTTTTCTTCAAGGTTGTACAATGGTTATCAATCTTTTCTTTCTTTTTTAATCTTCAAATCAAACTAGTCAAATGATCAAAGATTGATAATCAAAGATTAATGAAAGAAGTAAATTCTATTATTCTCTTGAAATCGGTAATATTCAGACTCTAATAAAACTACAAAATGACGGGAAATAGAAAATCTTCATGGAAATATGGATTAATCTTTTTTGATTAAATTTCATACAATATAGCTCATAAATAAGTACACCCAAACAATTTTTTAAACAAAAATTTAATTTTCTTCTAAATCAAAGATACCAGAATTTTTCTATTTTCAGTCCAACATTAAAATATTCTGAATGGATATTACTAAGTACCCCCGAAAATTAGTATAACGTAAAGTAAAGTTGGCAACCTTAGTCGTGGATGACCTAAAGGTTCCCTTTTCAGTAGCTACCACACCGAGGTGTAGAGGAGGGCACTACTTTATCCTTGATCCTTACGTTATAATACTGAGTGCTAAGCAAGGCAGAATCAAGTACCCTTTTCTGAGACTTTAGTATGACTCGACCTGGGAGTGAACCCTGGGCTCCCGGACCGTTGGCGAACACTCGACTCATTAGGCCATTGGCCCGGTAAAAATAAGTATACTCCTGACAATATTCACGAGACGTTATTGTGTTGTTAAAACAGAATTTACCTTTGTATCTGTCTGCCTATGAGTATATCTCTAGATCTCAATCTCTCTCTCTATATATATATATTTATTACAGGATCCAACCAAACAGGATTTGACACAAAGTCTTTTTTTAAGGGGGGGGGTCGGGCACGAGCTAAAACTTGCGACCTGCTAGTTATAAGCTCGTCCGATACAATGTGAGCCAGGTGACCCTGTTGGACATGATTCTACACTCATCCGAAGGTGACCAGGAAAGAGCCAGGGGCATTCGACCTCGAATCTATGCTTTTATTCTGGCTCTTGTGCCGGATGGGGTATCAAGGTTAGTGATAGAGTGATATATATAAACAGATAGAGTTTTATATATAGTCTGTCCTACTATTTACCCATAGCTGGAGGGAGAATAACTGGATTCATACCTTTCCCAAGGTTATTAGTGCTATGGGAAATGCAATCAGTCTCGTCCAGGATTTGAACTCGCGTCGTCGTGTCCATTTCCTACGACGCTAACCATTACACCATGGGCACCTCCGAATTTATAATTTATATGTTTTATCGATTATTTTTTTATCAGTTTCTCCAGCGGGTACTCTTTGCGAATTGGGGAGATGGCGTTCTTCTGCAAACAAGTAGCAGTCACTATATATATATATAATTTCACATCTTTGCATATTTACATCAATTTAGATCTTTCTTAATGTATGTCTAAATCTATATCTATCATATTTCATTCTTTCTTTCTTTCTTTCTTTCCTTGTCTGTCCCCCCTCCATCTCTCAATATATATA
Organism: Sepioteuthis lessoniana; assembly: GCA_963585895.1. Taxonomy (NCBI): domain Eukaryota; kingdom Metazoa; phylum Mollusca; class Cephalopoda; order Myopsida; family Loliginidae; genus Sepioteuthis; species Sepioteuthis lessoniana. Next base: position 296,877 of record CAUZXS010005586.1, on the reverse strand, counting down.
TAATGGATTCTCCCGTAAAATGAGGGTTTAACAGTTTTTTAAAGATATATACTGAAGATTTGTTTATAGCGGTGAAAATTTATGTAGAACCAGCTACACTCTTTTGATAAGATGATATCAGAAAAATGGTGCCTCAGTTGTTCTCTTGAACAATACTCCTCAAGTTTTGAGTTCAGATTTTGCCTTCTCCTATGTTAGTGGCCCAACCAAAGCTAGAGAGCACAGTCTACCCTACTATTCAATCTATTTTGCGTTTCATGGCTGGGATTCAATCCCTTCTTAATCTATCTATCTATCCCAACAAATATTGGACACACTTCATTGACATGAGATCATAGCAGCCTTACTTTTGGTTCTTCCGTTGCCATTTCCTAATCAAAGGTGTGTGGGTGGGTGTTGCAGATGCTTTCGACGTGAAGCACTATCAACCAGAAATGTCCATGTGGAACACCATATTCAGTGAAGCACATTTTAATAGAATGCAAAAAATCTCAACTCTAGTCGAAGAAAAGTCTATAAGAAAAAAGAGAATGAGAGAACTATTTAAAGCCATAGATTCTTATAATATAATCAACTTCCCGAAAACAAAGAAGGAAAAAAAACCCCGACCTCCTGTCGAAGATATAATTCGATAGATCAAAAACCTCACCTACAAATAGATACAAACTCACTTGGATGTACAAACCCCAGAAAGAAATACTGACTTCATCAGATAACAACAACCGAACCTATACATCTCTACTGAACATTCAATTACCAACAGAAGTGTTGTATATTGACCTCCGACCCGGCCAAACATGCCATTCAAAAGACGGCGGAAGTTGTATATTCCGTTGGCGTGGGCGATCATGGCTGACCATATGGGACAGGGTAAAAAATCCCACGGTGCCGTAACAAAGTGATGCACCCGAAGAGGGTGACCTGTGAACTGCATGACAGTTATTTCCGCTCGATGATGATCAAAACATGCCATTCCAAAGACGGCGGAAGTTTGATATTCCTTTGGCCATTTATGGGAAGAGATTGAGTGGGCGTCGAACTATTATATAACACAGGAAGTTCAATGAGAGTTGGAGAAATGGTGCTGTAGAGAAAACTGCACCCAACAGAAGGGGCCCTCGGGGTCCCCGATTGAGTTGTTGGGAATCAGACGAGTTGGAGATAAGATGCGGTAGAGAAAACCAGCACCCAGAGAGGCTCGGCCCCAGGCCCCCGGTTGAGCAGCCTAGGAGAACGGGAAAGAAACACAGTTATGGCCAATAGAGTGGGGGTAAATATGTTGCAGTTCTGTTCGGTCTCCAACTCCCTCTCACACACAACACTTAAAGTGAGCGGTGTATTTTTCTAAAGAACTGTGTCGCTCGTCTTTATTGTGTGTCGTTATCATTCTGCATACATATGTAGATGTATATGTATTATGTGTTTGTATGGTTGGTCATGGTGGTGACTATACAATAGAAGCCTCAACCGAAATAATATTCAAATAAATGCACAAGAAACAATTGTACCCGACAAAGAACGACCGAAACAAAAATGGCTTCAGCATAAAATAACTAACGGATTGATATGCTCTAAAAATCAACCAACCAACCAACCAGTTATACCCATCGTGTGATGTGGTTTACGAGTACTACTAGCTTTTCTCAGACATACTGCAATGCCAAATGCCCTTTTCAGTGCTGACAATGGTGCAAAAGATTTTTACATTTACTACTGTTTGGAGGGTAAGATAGTCATGGGACAGTGATTAGCCTAATTGTTCATAATATCTCTATGATAAAAAGACTTCTGTTATTTGCTATCTTGCTTATTCCAACACTCCGTTGTTGGCAAATATTGAATATGCAACGGACGAGCTTTTTTTGTTTTCTTTTTTTTTTTTCTTCTCCCTCAGCACATCGTAACTTAGCAAGCAACCATGTTGTATTATTTACGAATTATTCAACTTCCTGCCTGCATGCCTTCGTGTCTGGCTTATTTTTTCAGTTCGTGAATAGAGTATGATTATTCTCTATCGCCCACCCACCCCACTAAATCACCGCTATTTTGCTGAGGCAGTTGTTTATCATATGTACATATCTTTTGACTTTACTCAGCAATTAATTGGAAAGTGCTTTTCTACTGTCTCGAAGTAAACGAGTTCGAACTCCAGTCGGGCTATTAAATTCACTTTCGAACTAAACATCTAGAGAAAAGTTACAATCTCATTATTTCTCTAGTTTTAGGAGGTGCCCGTGATGTAATGGTTATCGTCGTAGGAAATGGACACGGCGACAGGAGTTCAAATCCTTGAAGATACTGATTGCATTTCACATAGCAGTAATACCCTTGAGAAAGGTATGAATACAATTATTCTTCCTCCAGCTATGGGTAAATTGTAGGGCAGACTATGTTCTTCTTCTCAAATGAGTAAGTAATAATAATAATAATAATAATAATAATAATAATAATAATAAGAAGAAGAAGAAGAAGAAGAAGAAGAAAGCAAAAAGAGAGATAAGTACCTAGACCTTGCTAGGGAACTGAAAAAAATATGGAACATGAAAGTGACGGTGATACCAATTGTAATCGGTGCGCTCTGTATAGTCAACAAAAGATTGGTAAAAGGACTGGAAGAATTGGAACTAAGAAGACGCGTGGAGACCATCCTATCTACTGCATTATTAAGATCGACTAGAATATTGAGAAGAATCCTAGAGACTTGAAGAAACTTGCTGTCACCCAAACTTAAGTGAAAGATCATCAGCTCACGCTAGAGTGAGAAACTCTCAAAAAAGTAGATTAATTAAAAAAGAAAAAAAAGAACTTGTCATCTAGTGGATTTTGCGGTTCTAGAAAAACTACAGAGTGAAAAATGAAAGAAAGAGAAAAGATACCAGGACCTTGCTAGAGTACTGAAAAAGCTGTTAGACATGAAGGTGACGGTGATATCAGTTGTGTTTGGTTGATTGGGTTTTATGGCATATCAACCTTTGTAGGTTATTTAACACCAAATCCAGTTCTATGCAAATAATCAGTTCTATTTCAAACAATTTAGTTTAGCATGAGTACACAGTTCAGTTGTCAAAAACATTTCAATTTCAAACAATTCAGTTTAGTCAAACAGTTCTAATTCAACAAATCCAGTTGAGTATAAGTACAGATTTTGTTTACACACAGTAAAATGTCAAAACAGTTTTATATTAAACAATTCAGTTTAGTGTAAAAACAGTTTCAATCTCAAAAAACAGTTCCATTTCAAATGATTCAGTTTAGCATAAGCACGCAGTTTAAACGTAAGTACTATTTAATTGTCAAAAAATAGCTATTTCAAGCTATTCAGTTTAGTCAGTTTAGCATAAGTATGCCGTTAGTTCTATTTAACCCATAGATAGTGCCTTATCAGGTGCTACCATGGCGGGCCAGAGCGGACCTGGGAGCAATGGCAATGAAGGTGTGCTCTGTATTCCCCAAAGCTCCAGCATTACTGGAACCTCATTATTAGATTGTTTAGCGTCATATCTAGGACACTCATTGGGGTCATTGTATTCTACAACCCCAAGGTTGTGTTTGGAACGATCTTCAAAAGCTATTGAGAAAAACCTAGAAGAAGTGGAAATCAGAAGCCTTAAAATCAAGCAAACCAAAATGTTGTTGAGATCAGAAAAAGCATGTACGAGGTGCATACGATAATTTTCCAGACTTTTTTCGTATAGACACTTTTATTGATAGTACACACATGAAACTCTAGTCCCCTTCCAAGTAATCTCTTCCTGCTCCAATGCAGTGTTGTACCGTTCCAACAACTTCTGGAAAGCCCCATGGAAGTCCTCTCGAGTTAGCGTGTCAATGACCTTCGTCACAGCCTCTTTCATCTCCTCAATTGTCTCATAACGACAGCCTCTGAGCTTAGGGAATAAACAAAAGTCACAGGGAGCAAAGTCTGAACTATAGGGACGGTGAGGAACTGTCTTGATGCCCATCTTGGTCAAATAGTCGGTGACAAGGATGGAATTGTGGACTAGTGCATTGTCCTGGTGGAAATGCCACTGACTCGATTTGAAGAGTGCTGGCCTCTTCCGACGGAATCTCATCCTGAACTCCCTTAAAACCTCCACATAATAACCCTAACCCTTTGGCCAATCAACTCTGGTATATTGACCTCTTTACTCCTCCCACACCTCTCATCATCCCTCACAGACTCCCTGGCTTCCTTGAATCTCTTATGCCACTCAAAAACTGATGTTCGATTCATGCAAGATGGTCAAAAAGTCTGAAGCATTCCATACGTTTCTGTGGCATCTTTAAAACACAATTTTATTGCATATCGTTTTTCTAAAGTCTCAGATTGCATGTTTGAAATTCACCAGCTGTGACAATCAGGCTTTAGTAGGGTGTATTCCAATTGCTGCTGTAGCTGTTCATTTGAATCTGAAATCATAAAAATTGGCCTGTCATCTTATAAGATGTATAGCAATAACATACTGAATCTTCATGAGTTTATGATAATTTTAAATGCCTGTACGAAAAAAGTCTTGAAACTTATCGTATATACCTCGTATTTACCCCCCCCCACACCTGTACGTGTAGGATGTGACACAAGGTTAACTTTTAGGTGGATTTTAACATGTTTGCATTCAGAATTTTCCTTCTCGAGGACTGGTTGCCTAACCAAGGCTGAAAAACCCAGTCTGCCCTACCATAGTTAGAGGGAGAATATTTGGATTCATATATTTCCCAAGGGTATTAGAATTATGCGAAATGCAATCAACCTTGTCCAAGATTTGAACTCGAGTCAACATGTCCATTTCCTACGACGATAACCATTACACCACGATCACCTGGTAATGAAAAGCATGATCCTATTGAATACTAAACTTTTTTAACAGATCTATTTGAGCCCTATATGTGACCCATAGCGGTCAGATTGAACCTGGAATAATGGCAATGAAGGGACATTTCATAATCACCATATATCCAAAACTGCAGCCTCATCACTCGGAGCACCCAGTCGGCTAGGGGGAGCTGTAGAATACACCGATTGCACCTCTACAGAGGGATAAGACCCCACCCCAACAAGTGTCCTAGATATGACACTAAACAACCTGATGGTGAGGTTCCAGCGATGCTGGAGCTTTGGGGAATGCGGAGTACCCTTTTATTGCCATCGCTCTTGCCCGGAGTAGTAGCACTTTATAGGGTCCCATCTATGGATCAAATGGAACTAAGTTGCGTATTAATGCTAAACTGAATTACTTGAAAAGAACTGTTTTGATATTTAAACTGCTTACTTATGCTAAGCTGAATAGCTTGAAATAGAACAGTTTTGACATGTAAACTGCGTACTTAAGCTAAACTGAATTGTTCGATATATAACTGTTTGGATATTTCACTGTGTGTGGACAAAAACTATAGCTATATTAAACTGAATTATTTGAATTAGAACTTTTTCACTAAAACGAATAGCTTGAAATTGAAATGTTTTTGACAATTAAACTGTGTACTCACGCTAAACTGAATTATTTGACATGGAACTGATTATTTGTATAAAAACAGATTTGGTATTAAATAACCCACAAAGGTTGATATGCCATAAAATCCAACCAACCAACCAACCAACCAAAGTACCTTCTTTTTTAGGTGTGGGGTGTTTTACTCCTCTGCAAAGGATACAGATCCTTTTAAGTCCCCTCGATAGGGCGATAAATAAGTGGTATAACATCTATATTTTATAACTCGAGGTCACTCTTTTTTTTTTTTTTGGTCAGGCCGAAAACTTTTCGGCATCCTCTCATATTCACACTGATATCAGTATCAAAATGCCAACATGAACAAATCTACAAACGTGTATACAAAAATGAATTAATGAACATATACACGCAATTCAGACAAGTTAATTAATTTGGAATGTTTTCTTCGTTCGTTAGACGAATTTCATTCATTGCATCAGTGAATCCCTAATGTGTCAACATATTTAAACAGTCATAATGAACATAGGCCGATGCATCAAAGCTCAGCAATTATTTTGTCTCGTTGTAATTTTTTCTAATTAATATTAGAAGAATGCAGTTTCCAGTACTACCTTTTGTACAATATTAGAAAAATCTTAAAAGTGTCTCAAGTTTACTCAGTTCTAAATTGCTTGAATGTCCTGACTGTTTCATTCTATCAATTAAGTTGATGCAAAAGTTCCTAGTGCCACTTTCGGTAGAATGTTAGAAAAATCTTAGCAGTGTCTCAAGTTTGCCCAGTTCTTAATTGTTTGTATTTGTATGGTATTTTTTGATCAATCATCCTATTAGATGAGCTTCGAGTAGGCCGACTGCATCACTTGCAGAGGGGTAAAACCAACCACCAGAAAAAGGGGTGTATTTAGCCAAGAAACCGCAATCGGTGTTAAGGCTACAGTTTTTGAGCTTGAAGGTGGATGCGGAATTATCTCCTTTATTGCTATTATTCCCAGGTTCATTTTAACTCGGTGTGGTATTACCTATTTGTGTTTTAATACCCGGGAGAAAGACATGAAACCAATTCTCCCTTAGCTATGAGTAAATTGTAGCGCAGATTTGGCCTATCTGTGGTTCAAATAGATCTGTTTGAAGTTATACAATTTTTCCTGTTTGAAATGATTGTGAAGATATATTTTTGAGCCGTATATATGGAAGACCATTATTGTTAAACTGTCTTCAGTATAAAATAACTCAACAAAGCTTTTTACCGGAAGTAGTTGTATAACAACCCCTCACTCTGCACTCTTCGTCTAGGCCCCCTTCGGTCTCGTCTTCCTTTCTATCGACGTCCAGCATTCAGTTCCGATCCCGTTTGTTCCGATATCCCAATCTTCGTACAGCTGCTGTAATGGGTGTTACAATTAAAAACCGTCAGGGCTTGATACCAATTTCAATCGTCAATCGTCTAATCTCGTTCTTCAAAAGTGTTGGGATCCTCACCGATGAAGAAAGATACCTTTTCTCCTGCGTCCTTTAGGCGTGGTATATTTTCTTGTGACGACTTCTCCGAATGGAATAAGTTGAGCTTTGCCGATGAAATAAGAATGCCAGTCTTGGTTATATATAGAGAAATTAATAAAAGGGAATGAAAGAGATCTATAATCGAATATATGTTGGCAATCAATAGCTCAAAAGAATACAAGACAGTGATCTGGAAACTGATCTAATGTGATATTAAAATTTAATCAGAAGATTAGGGAATGCCAGTGTCTTTTGCGAGTGTGTGCTTTTTGCGTGTTGGGCTAGTCTGCCGCTGTCTTGACTTCTTCTCCACCGTTTGTCTTGGTTGACACAAATGGTGTTTATATGCTTAATTCTTCGTCCACTCATCAAATTGTCCAAACGTCAAACTACCCAATTTTCCATTTTTTTAAAGATTGGGTCAAAACATCATTTCCTGTTTTTTTTAAATTTTTTGACGTAACGAATCCAAACGAATTCGGCTGACATCTTCATCAAAAACAGAACTCTGACCAGTCAAAGTCAAGGCCACATCTGGCTTCTCGACAAATACATTCTCGACAAGAAAAACTAATAATATCTAATTCGACATTATCTCGTCCGAATCGACGCCAAGTGAAATCTACACAACTCTCCAATTATATCACAAACTACGATATTCGCCAAAAGCCAGTAGGCTTATTACATTTGTACCTTTTAAGGTCCCTTCAATGGTTCAAACAGATGTGTCAGAAAATTATTAATATGGAATAGGAATATGATATAAAACTGTGTGAAAATTATTTATATAAAGAATAGTCACTTGAAACTGTAGGTGTTTGCAAATGATTATCATATTTTACTTGAAAACTTAAAATTGCTTACAAGAACATATAAACTAACTTCTGTATTAAATAACACAAGAATGGTTGACATGTTGTATACCAACCAACCAACCAACCAACCGACTAACCAACCAGTCTATTAATTCCGTTCAAATAAAAGTTCCTAGCACCATCATGTGCATAATGTTAGGGAAATCTTAAAAGTGTATAAAGTTTACGTGGATCTTTATTACTTGTATATACATAATATGTAATACTATCAATAAGTTTTATGCAAAAATTCCAAGTAACATCTTTTATACCATATTGATACAATCTTAGACATATATTACCCAGTGAATTATTACTTATATTTGCGAACTATTTAGTTTTATCAATTGTAACATACTCATATGCAGATGCATGTAGAAACATATTCACGACATAATAAAGACGAGCGGACAGAGTTCTTTAGAAAAATATACCTCTCACTTTATTCGAAAGGGTTCGAAAGGGTTACGAAGGGTATTATTGAGTGAGAGGTGAGTTGGAGACTGAACAGAACTGCAGCTTTTTGACCCCCACTCTTCTGGTCATAGCAGCATTTCTTTCCTGTTCTCCTGGGCTGCTCAACCGGGGGTCTGGAGCCCAGCCTCTGCTGGGACATGGTTCCCATTCAAGCATCCTCTCCCCAACCGACCAGAACTTCCTGTCGCCGGGGTTATATAATAATTTGATGCCCACCTACTTCTTGCGAGCGTCATAATTCGCACTCAATTCAACCCGTCGACAGTCAAGGTTATCCCCTGATATCTTCGGCCGGATGCACCTGTTATTTACACCGGTGCATTTCTTCTTTGACAGCTCGGCCGGGTCGGAGGTCAATATGTAACACAATAAGGTTTATGTAAATATTTCCAGTACCATCTTTAGTAAAGTATGAGAGAAATCTTAGAAGTGTCAGATTTTTATTCGGCTCATTATTTATTTGTATGGATATAATATTTTTTTCAGATTGATATAAAATTCCTGAGTGTCATATTATTTTTGGGACACTCTTCGGGGGTTTACTAAACTTTGGATTACTTGGGTGGATATACAATTTAATTCTATCAATTAGGTTGATAGATAAATTCGTAGAGCTATCATTTGTATAATGTTAGAGATATCTTAGAAGATTGCAATGTTTATTACGATATTTATTACTTTTCTCAATTTATTAGGTAGATGCTAAATTTTATTAGGTAGATGCCTAAATTCACAGAGCTATAAGTTGTCTCCCTTTAGTCGAGGGTGACCCGAAGGCTTCCTTTTCAATAGCTATTCCACCGAAGTGCAGAGGGGGGGGGGCTACTCCATTCCCAGGATTACTCCACTTTACCCTTGACCCTTACCTTGTAAGGTTGAGTGTTAAGCAAAGCGGCATAAAGTACCATATTTTTGAGTCTTTGGTATGACTCAACTTGGGATTGAACCCCGGTCTCCTGGACCATTAGGCGAACGCTCTACTCATTAGGCCAATGGCCCGGTTATCATTTGTATAATGTTAGAGAAATCTTGTTAGGCATCACAAATGTATTTAATTTTCGTGGATCAACCCAATCAAAAATAATGATTGAGTCACAATCAGAACAACTACGATGATGAGATGAGAGGCGACTCCAGGTCAATATAACTCGATCTCATATTCTGCGAACATAAATTGCTATATATACAATTTAGAATATAAGATGAATTTTCGTAACGAAAGACAAATTCTTAAAAAAAAAGATTCATCAAATCTCTGAGACAGTGCTGATTTGCTGAGTTGATACTTGACAAGTTGTTAGAGGCATGAAAATAAAACAAAGCTATAAGAATTATGGAATTAAAACAATTATTCATGATATTTTAAATTAGGAAAATGAATCCAAAGTCAAAGACAATTATATATATATATATATATATATATTCATTCGTATGTTAGGCGATCCGAATGCTTCGGCCTAGTCAGCTGGGGTTGTAGAATACACCGACTGAATCTCTGCAGAGAGGTAAGATTCCCCCAATGAATGTCCCGATATGACACTAAACAATCTGATGGTGAGGCTTCAGTAAGGCTTGAGCTTTGAGGAATGCGGAGTACCCCTTCATTACCATCACTTCCAGGTCCACTCTTTCCCGGAGTGGTAGCCTTTGATAGGGTCCTATCTAAGAGTCATATAGAACTAAACAGTGTACTTACGCTAAACTGAATTGTTTGAAATAACTGTTTCTACGTTTAATTTTGTGTTTAAACTGCATTATTATGCTAAATTGAATTGTTTGAAATAGAACTGCTTTGACATTTAATTGTGAGTTAAGAAAAAACTCTACTTGTACTAAAGATGAATTGTTTGAAACAAAAAGGACTTAATTCGACCTTAAATGACCCGAAAAGGGTTGATACGCCATAAAATAAACGAACGAACCAACCAACCAACGTTTCCCTTTTCAATTGTTTCTCCTTTCCTGGATTCCTTCCCTTACCCTTGATTCGTACGTTATGCTGAGTGTTAAGCAAGGAGGCATCAAGTAACATTTTTTTAAATCTTTGGTATGACTCGACTTCAGTCTCCCAATATCAATATGTGTGTGTGTGTGTGTGTGAGTGAGTGAGTGAGTGTGTGTGTATTAATATATTACTTTTTATCTTAAAGGAAAGTATATACATATAACATATTTATTTTAAAGTTATATATATAAAAGGTAAAATGAAAGAAAAATATGTTTGATGATTTGTTTATTTGCCAACGCGTTGTTGTTTCAACTTCAATCTTTTTTTGAATAGAAAAGTGTTTTAGCAAAATTATTTTATTATATAATCATTTCTCATACTAAAATAATTTCGCTAAAACACTTTTACATTCAAAAAAAGATTGAAGTCGAAATGTGTTGGCAAATAAACAAACTATCAAACAGATTTTTCTTCCGTTTTACCTCTTCTAAGTACATTCTGTCAGATTCAACTCATTTCTTCCGGTATATATATATATATATATATATATATATATATATATATATGCGTCTGTATTTTTCAAACTTTTCTGAAAAAGAAAAAAAATGTTACGAAAGCATCTCATATTTTATTCTTTTTTATATTTCAGGTAAGTCACTTTTAACGTTAATGAAACGTGAGGAAAATTCATTTAGAAGAGTTGAACCGCCAATTATTAACAGTCCGTAAGTTGCATTTGATTATTTTGTTCTAAATGAAGAAATTTGGTTTGTTTGTTTGGGTTTTATGGCATATCAACCTTTGTAGGTTATTTAATGCCAAATCCATTTTTACACAAATAATCAGTTCTATTTCAAACGACTCAGTTTAGCATGAGTACACAGTTTAACTGTCTAAAACATTTCTATTTCAAGCTATTCAGCTCATTAAAACAGTTCTAATTTAGCCAATTTCAATGTTTAAAAACATTTTTATTTCAACCAGTTCAGTTTAGCATAAATACACAGTTTAATAGTCAAAAACATATCTATTTCAAGCTATTCAGTTTAGTCAAGCAGTTCTAATTCAGCCAATTTAGTTTAGTATATGTATAGATTTTGTTTACACACAGTAAAATGTTCAAACAGTTCTATATTAAACTATTCAGTTCAGTGTAAGTAGAGTTTCCATTTCAAAAACAGTTCCATTTCAAACAATTCAGTTTAGCATAAGCACGCAGTTTAAATGTAAGTACAGTTTAATTGTGAAAAGCATTTCTATTTCAAGCTATTCAGTTTAGTCAAACAGTTCTAATTCAAACAATTCAGTTTAGCATAAGTATGCAGTTTAGTTCTATTTAAACCATAGATAGGGCCATATCAGGTGCTACCATTCCAGGCCAGAATGGACCTAGGAGTAATGGCAATGGAGGGGTGCTCCGCATTTCCCAAAGCTCCAGCATCACTGGAACATCGCTATCAGATTGTTTAGAGTAAAATCCAGGACACTCGTTGAGGGGGGTCTTATCCCTCTGCGGAGGTGCAGTCGGTGTTTTCTACAGCCCCAGCCGACTGGGAAATTGAAGGATGAAGCCAAGCAGATTAAAACGAAACTTGTTCAATATGACCTAATTGTTTAAACGGCTGAATCAATTTTCAACTCGTCTATCTCGACAATTATTTTCATAAGCCGGCTTTAAGTTATATCAATTCTCGCTAGTTGCAATGACAGGCTTATTTGTTCATGAATAGAAGACGTGGTTCATTGCTCATCTAGTAAAGACGACAGTTTTCTTCCTAACAAACATTCATTATGGGTGTTTCTTTCAAAGTTTGTTTATTCCCGAGAGGGACTCGTCTCACATTAAAACTGGCACAAGGCCACCTTTTTGATGCACGCAATGAAAACCGACTGTGTTGTGTTAATGTTAGACGAGCTATCTATTATCCCAACCTGGTGTCTGTCTGCCTTTCATATCAGTAAAGAGGCACCTCACGTGGTGCAAGGATTGGTGAGGTCGGCTAGGGTTATTACTAAATGCTCTATATTCTGGCCTTTTGCCAAACTAACCTAAGCTCATAAAATGACTAACTTATCCGCGCAATGGGGACTTCACGTGGTGTCTTAGTGAAATTGGGTGACAGACTCTTTTTAGTGAGTTCGATCCTCATTGAGTATTCCATATTCTAGCCTTGTGCCAAATTAATCCAAGCTTAGTAAACGACTAGTTTGTCTACGTAATGGCAGTGATGTAAGGGTTAGCGAGGTAGGCTGTTAGGCTATTTTCAGCGCGTTTGATTCTCAATGAATACTCCATTTTCTGGCCTTTTGCCAAACTAATCTAAACTTTGTGAAAAATTACCACCTTGTCTACGCAATGAACACTTGGCGTAGGAAGGGTTTGTTAGGTAGACTAGCTGTGTTCGATTCTCACTGAGTAGTCCATATTCTGGCTTTGTGTTAGACTGACATTAGTTTACAAAATGATCACCTTATCAGAAAAATGAGCACCTTGTGTGGTTTCAGGGTTAGTGAGATTGAGTATCAGACTATGGTTAATGAGTTCGATTCTCACTGACTGGAAAATGACTACTCTGTCTTCGCAATGGTTTGATCAGATTGTATATTAATATCTATCATTTTGATTTAATAACTAGAACGACACATTGAGAGATGGGAAAGAAATTCTGTGGTTCACCAATTTTGAGGATTGGGTGGGGCATGAATACTTTCCTGGGAAATCAGGTTTCGGAACGGTGACGTTTTATTGTCGTAAATAATACCCTTGGGAAAGGTATGAATCCAGTTATTCTCCCTCCAGCTATGGGTAAATAGTAGGGCAGACTATGTTCTTCAGCCTTGGTGAGGCAACTAGTCTAGGAGAAGGAAAACTGTGAATTCAAACCTGTTAAACTCCGCTTAAAAATTGACCTTGTGTCATATTGTTGTATACTCATTTGCCGTATCATAACGACTCAACAATAATAAAGACAGACGCACACAGAAAGACGCATGAAGACTTCTTTAACAATATTTAATTTATTGCAAGGATTCGAAAGGGTTGTTCAAAGTTTGCATGTGAGAGGGTGCTGGAGACCGAACATAAACTTCATATTTTGACCCCACTGTTATGACAGTCACGTTGTGTCTTTCTTGTTCTCCTGTTGCTGGGGTCCACTCCATCGGGGGTTTTCCGAGGGCCCCCTCGGTCGGATGTGGCTTTCCCTACCACATCTGGTCTTTAGCTGTCTGGAATTCTACTGGCAACTGCTTTGGCACCCAGCTCAACTCAATTATATAATAATTCAACGCCCACACGCTCGTCCACTGGATCTTTGAAATCGAATGTTTAATCGTCATCAAGCGGAAATAACTGTCACGCAGTTCAGAGGTTACTCTCTTCCGGTGCATCACTGTAGTGGCACAATGGGACCTTCACCTTGTCCCATATCATAAGCCTTAATCCGCCCACACGATCTCTTTCGATTACTGGCCATTGGAATGTGTCACTTCCTTCCGGTGTATCCCCTTGGAATAGTATTTTTGGGCCGGGTCGAAGGTCAAAATATTACAATATCCTGCCCGAGCGGAGGGGTTGGTAAATAGGATTGTCGTAAATTGTGGCGTACTAGTAAACTTGGTATATAAGTCGATCTCACGATTTTTGGCTCAAAATTCTGGATAAGACCTTTGTCTGCTGTTTAAGTCGATCTCCAAACATACTACTCATGTTACGGTGAGTGTTTATTGTCTGTGAATCAGCTGGTTGGAAACAGCGTGTGATATAACGTTAACATAATATTTAATTTTCAAAACGGTTTTATTTGGAATCTAATGAGGCTTGTGGATGGGGAGGGAAAACATTTGATTATATCATTCTCATGTATAATACGCAACCCTCATTTTTGGAGTGAAAATTTGTGCGTCTTATAAATAGACAATTACTGTGTTCCACTCTTCACCTAATACGAGTGAGATTTTCCGATTCTGGCACAAGGTCATATGTGGCATCCACCCAGTGAGGATCTTACTCGCTAGTCGTGATTGAAGAGTTTATCTTTTAGATAGATTGACACAAGGACACATGACCAGGATTTCACATGCCGTTTTATGGTAAACAAACAACATTATGGAAATATCTTGTATGTTTGCATTCCAAAAACAAAACACTAGCGGAATCCTAAATATGCAAATTAGTTTACTATTAAAAGACAATTTTTGAAGACCAAGCGGTTCGGCTTACCAAATTGAAAAGAAAATTGATTTCAACAAAAGAATTGTCATTGGAAAGAATTGAAAGGATTGTCTAACTCATCTACTAAGTAATTGTCTTTTAATTGGAATCATTTTGAGATGAGGCTTCTTAATCTGAGAATTAATTTTTATTTATTGCGGACTTTTTGTCCTCATCTTGGTAGTTTTTGTGTTGTTTCTTCTTTCACTACGTTTCGGCCAAATTTCACCTCTGGCCTTCTTCAGGTGATTTACCGCGACCTCGGATAGGAATGCTGAGTCTTGTAACCGTATCTCCAGTAATTACTGCCTTCCATAGTTGTTGTCTATCACACCACGTTTTTGACCAAGTAAACCTCTGGCCGGCTTGGGTAGGATTTGAAACCGCTATCTTCTGACAATGCTCACCTGGAACCGTAGAGACTCAACGCCTCTATCCTACTTATTTATGGGTGACAATGTATATCAATTTAAAAAAAAAATTGTTGATTATTTCTCTAAACCTTATAATCTGGATATTGTTTCATTCAACTATTTTTTTTACTCTAAATGTGCCTCTGGAGAAAGGAGAGTTTATTTTGAAGATGCGCTCCTTCAAATGAAACCCGACAAACTCAGCCCATTAATATTTTGATACATTTACAAAACGTCAAATCATTTTATCTTTTACTGTAATAGTTCCCTCTAACAATAACAGGGTCAGTTGGATATGGGGAAAAAGAAAAGAAAAGAAACAAAATACTGAGCAATTTCTTGACACTTGCAAAGAATAAGTGATTCAACAAAACACAGGTTGAATGGCAGGTAAAACAATGAAATTATTGGCCAAATAATAAATAAATAAAGTCCACTGATTGAGCGGCATATCAACCCGTCTGGGTTTATTTTATGCATAAAGTTTACGGCATAGTAGACAGTTATATTTACATTTTTTCTCTAGTGATTTTTTAAAGAATTTTCTTGTACACAAGACAAATAATTTACACACATCTGTATGGTTTCAAGTATTTCTATCTAATGCTATTAATTATATAGTTTCAAGTAATTAGTTGTATTTAATAATAATAATTTATTTACACACAATTATATTGGTTCCAGTGACTACTACTACTAATAACTCAAAGTAAACAATTGTAGCTTCAAGGAACCATTCTTAAAACAAATAATTTGCGCGTATTATATGGTTTCAAGCATTTTCACCAAATACAGTTACTAAGTGAACTACTATATGATTTCAAGTAGATAATAATAATAATAATAATAATAATAATAATAATAATAATAATACGTGGTGCATTCAATAAGTTTCCAGACTTTTTTGTACAGGCATTTAAAATTGTGGTAGACTCTAGAAAATTCAGTATGTTATTACTATACATCTTATGGGATGACTCACCAATTTTTATGATTTCAGGTTCAAATGAACACCTACAGCAGCAATTGGAATACACCCTACTAAAACCTGATTGTCACAGCTGGTGAATTTCAAAAATGCGATCTGGACGTGAGGACACTTTAGAAGAACGATATGCAATAAAATTATGTGTTAAACTTGGAAAAGATGCCACAGAAACGTATGGAATGCTTCAGACGAATCGAGCATCAGTTTTTAAGTGGCATAAGAGATTCAAGGAAGGCAGGGAGTCTGTGAGGGATGATGAGAGGTGTGGGAGGAGTAAAGAAGTCAATACACCAGAGTTGATTGGCCAAAGGGTTAGGGTTAGGGGTACTATGTTGAGGTTTTAAGGGAGTTCAGAAGGAGATTCCGTCGGAAGAGGCCAGCACTCTTCAAATCGGGTCAGTGGCATTTCCAGCAGGACACTGCAACAGTCCACAACTCCATCCTTGTCACAGACTATTTGACCAAGATGGACATCAAGACAGTTCCTCACAATCCCTATCGTTCAGATGTTGCTCCCTGTGACTTTTGGTTATTCCCTAAGCTGTCGTTATGAGACAATTGAGGAGATGAAAGAGGCTGTGACGAAGGTCATTGACACGCTCACACAAGAGGACTTCCATGGGGCCTTGCAGAACTTGTTGGAACGGTAGAACAAGTGCATTGCAGCCGGAGGAGATTACTTCAAAGGGGACTAGAGTTTCATGTGTGTACTATCAATAAAAGTGTCTATACGAAAAAAGTCTGGAAACTTATTTAATGATCCTCGTAATAATAATAATGACAACCAGACCTAGTGATAGAAAAAAAAAGAGAACATACCAAATAGTGCATTTTGTTGATCCAAATGACCACGGTAAAACTGAAGGAAAGTGAAAAGAGAGATATGTGCTTAGAACTTGCTAGAGAACTGAAAAAAAATCTATGGAATATGAAGGTGACAGTGATACCAGTAGTAATTCGCTCACTCGACACAGTAACCAAAAGAACTGGTGCAGGGACAAGAGGATTTGGAAAAAAAGTGGACGAGTGGAGAC
>CAUZXS010005586.1:170000-275000 GCA_963585895.1 Sepioteuthis lessoniana | reverse complement strand
TCTTTCTTTCTCAAACTGCTTCTTTCTATCTATCTATCTATCTATCTATCTATCTATCTATCTATCTCAAACTGCTTCTTTCTTTCTTTCTTTCTTTCTTTCTTTCTTTCTTTCTTTCTTTCTTTCTTTCTCAAACTGCTTCTATCTATCTAGCTATCTATCTATGACAGTTATCCAATAAATAAGGGGCATTAAAATAAAAGAAAAATATTTTTTAAGAATTTTCTTCCATTGAAATGTTTCAAATTGGTTTATAACAAAATTTTTTTTTTAATTTTACGGAAATATCTTATTTTTATGCTATTCAAAATGGTGAAAAATCAAACAGGTTTCCAGGTTGAACAGAGGTCTGTCATCAAATTTATAGCAGCTGAGAAGTGCAAGCCATGTGAAATTTACTGAAGAATGTTTGATGTTTATGGAGAAGCATGTTTTAGTCAACAACAACAACAACAACAACAACAAAAATGTTTACAAATAGACTAACCGTGAGTTAACCACTTTGAACTTGAGTCAAAAAGAAAATTTATGAAATTGAAACACATTGACTCAGAGTGTGCAGTCCACTGTTTACCAACACACAAGCTCGACTAGCAAACCTACACGAGTGAATTCGAGTCTCATTGGGTGCCCCTTTCGTATGGCCTTGTGCCACATCTAAGCAAAAAGCTAAGTAAATTTCCACTGTTTACCAACACACAAAATACACAACCGAGAGGGTGAAAGTAAAGAACAATCACGGACTTGGGGGGTTAACTCCAAGCGCAAGACGGGGGGAGGGTGAAGTCTGTGATACTTTTGTGCATTCTGTGTTTCTGTGAGCTAACGCGAGCCTGTACTCGAGCGAAACTCCCACAAAGCCACTTGGAATGCAGATTCATTTCCTTGCGTTGGTCAACCCGGCATCTTCATAGGTCTTTCTCCACCGTTAGTTTCCCCCGACTTCTGTCGACTGGTCTCTTCTGCCAGCTTCTATTGACAGCAACCTTCTATTGACTGCTCTCTTCTGATTCACTGTCTCTGGGACCTTTCTTGCCTCGTCCTCTTCCGGTCTCATGGGAGATTTCACGCGCAAGCCCTTTGTGTGTGTTTTGTACCAAAATTCTCAGGGATTCTCTGACTGGCACCCACACACACAGAAACGAATGTCCCCCCGCCATCGTGTCACAAGTGAATAAATCACATTTTTTGTTTCTGCATTTAGATTCGTGGTAAATTTTAAGTCTTTTTAGTTTGTGTGTGTGTGTGTGTGTGTGTGAGAGAGAGA
The DNA here is from genome assembly GCA_963585895.1 of Sepioteuthis lessoniana. Classification (NCBI taxonomy): domain Eukaryota; kingdom Metazoa; phylum Mollusca; class Cephalopoda; order Myopsida; family Loliginidae; genus Sepioteuthis; species Sepioteuthis lessoniana. Next base: position 273,733 of record CAUZXS010005586.1, on the reverse strand, counting down.
GAGAGAGAGAGCGAGAGAGAGAGAGAGAGAGAGAGAGAGAGAGAGAGGCCTAGAAGTTTTAAAATTATTTTTTTAGATGCAGAATTTCTCTAGTTACTCATACCAGGAGTAAATTTTGATGGGTTTGGTTTCTTTGTTTAATAGCATATCAACCTTTGTGGGTTATTTAATGCCAAAGCCATCCTTTATAGAAGATCAACAGTGATATTATATAACCTAGAGCTGGGAGAATAAGAATTGATTTCTGGTTTCTTTGATGAATGGTATATCAACCTTCACGGGTTATTTAATGCCAAAGTCATCCTTGTTGAAAAGCAGTGATACTATTTAACCCATAACTGGGAGGATAATGATTAATTTCTGGTTTCTTTCTTTGTGGGTTATTCAATGCCAAAGCCATCCTTGTAGAAGAACAAAAATTGTACTCGTCAACACATAGCCGGGTGTGATAAGACGGTTCCTATCTTTCCAAGGGGAATTAGTCTGAAAGTGAACGTATAGCACTACTGGGGTTCGAACTCGGCTACAAGGAGGCTGCAGTCCAGTACGTTAACCATTACGCTATGGGTTAGACACATTAGGTAGAAGTAGAATTAGTAACGGCTAAATTACAACTCAAAAGTAGATTTATACTGTACACTGGTTTTGTTGTTGGAGAGTTACATTATAACGTGTATCAGCTGGGAATGGCCAGGTTGTGCCCATCCCTCTCCAGGTCAGGCTGGAATTCAGTTTTCCCTCTCGTAAACAGGTTGCCATACGATGGGTATATAACGTAGAATGAATAACAATTTACTCGGGAAGAATATAGTCGTGCCTGTCACATAGGTATTAACGCTATGTGAATTGCAAACAATCTCGTCCAGGATTTGAACTCGGATAGTCGAGACCATTTCCTATGACAGTAATCATTACGCTACGAGAGCCTCTTTGAATTACGGAAGATTAAAATGATAATGTCAAGCAGTTAACGTATTATCAAGGTTTATTTTAGTAAGTTAATATATTAGTAAATAATGTGATGACTAAACGAGGCTTTGTTTTGTTTCTGTTTTTTGTTTTTTTGTATTCCACGAGACGATATTATTAAATAAACTACAATTACCGCGTACGAACGCTTCAATTAACAGCTTACTGCAAAATGGAGGATGGCAGGTATATCCAAGGAAAGACAACTCTATCAGACCAGGGATGAACAGAGAAATACGTTAAATAGAAGAATTGTGGAACGTTTTCATTGGCTGAAGCGGAACGCTCCAATTTTATATAAATTGCTCAGCAATAACTTCAATACAGAACATCGTATTGGGTCACTGATAGAAGTTGTCTAATATTGTAAAACTCAAAACAAACGATGACGCCAGCCACTGACGAAAGTACACGAGACTTCGACATGTTGTATTTCCCGATGAATATATATATATATTCATTGGTCATATAATATGATTTGGTCGAGGAGGTGTTTCTCATGTAGCGTGTCTTGGATAGAAAAAGGCTGCCAAAGCCGATCCCTTTCCAGATCTACAAGTTGTTTAAATTAAAAAAAATTCTTTCCTCTTAAGCGGTTGACATACCAAGATTGCAGGGTTTAGCGTGTCCAACTATTTTACCCTTATCTGAGGAGAGAATATTCAGATTAATACATTTCTACTAATTCTTATCGCTCCTCTGACGATAACCATTACACCAGAAACGTATATATATATATATATATATATATATATATATATATATATATATATATATATATATATATATATCGTATGTTCCGTAAAATACGTTTGATATAAAAAGCCGGAAGCCAGTTTGAAAAAAAGAAAAAAATTTGGCAAAAATATTTTCATTTAGATAATTTTGTAAAAATACCAAAATATCTTTTTATATTGCGGGCCAAGTTATATATATATATATATATATATATATAGGGAAGCAAAAATGTGCTCGTAATTTTTGGACAAACATGTATGTATCTCTCAGTTTCTAGATCTATCTATCTATCTATCTATCTATATATATATATATATATATATATATATATATATATGTATAATTTTCCTGTCGTTTTCAGAATGGGTTTTGTTCAATGAACTGTTGATAAGCAGCTAAGTTCTCTTTTTGTCCTTCTCTACTCTATTAGTTTTGGCCAAATTGTTTCAGCAGTTTTCATGGGCATATTTCAGAATAAAGTTTCCTGTTATAACTGATAACTTATGTCGATAATATTTGTCCTTGATTTTGATATTATAGTGATTACTGATTGCTCAATGGGGGGGATGCTATTTTGCCTTTGCATGTATTCTGTTTTACTCAATTCTGGGCATCCATAGAATTATAGCTCTATTGTCTTTTGTGTGCATTTACCAACCCCTCTGCATGAGCAGGATGTGACACAAGGTCAGTTTTTTTGGCAGAGTTTAACAGTTTTGAGTTCAGAGTTTTTCTTCTCTACCCGTTGCCATACCAAGATGAAAAAAAGAAGTCAGTCTACCCGACTATTTTACCCTTAGTTGGATTCATACATTTCCCTAGGATATTAGCACAATGTGAAATGCAAACGGTCTCGTGCAGGATTTGAACTCGGATCTCTGCGTCTATTTCCTACGGTGAAAATCATTACATCACGAATTGTCTTTTGTCTTTTGTTATTTGTAGCATCTTCTGTGCGTTGGGGTTGGTGCTATCTTTCAAAATCTTAATCCATTAATAATTTGGTGAATGCCCTAGTATTCCGTCTAAGATTTTAGGTCAGCCGTTCTTAACGGCTTCGAGCTGACAAAGAAAAGAAGCAGAAAGTACCCCGCAAAAACAATTACCGACGCCGACTACGCCAATGACATAGCGATACTGGCAAATACGCTCAACCAAGCCGAAACACTACTGCATCGTTTGGAACGAGTCACCGCAGGCATTGGCCTCCATGTCGGTGCACACAAAACTGAATATATGTGCTTTAATCAAGCAAGCGACATTTCCACACTAGACGGAACCTCTCTGAAACTGGTAGACAAATTCACCTACCTAGGAAGCAGTGTCTCATCAACCGAAAAAGAACTCGACACGCGACTAACGAAGGCATGGACAGCTATCGATAAGCTATCGATCATATGGAAATCAGACCTGACCGATAAAGCATCAACTATACGGCCACCTGCCTCCCATTACGAAAACTATCCAAGTTAGACGAACCAGACACGCAGGATACTGCTGGAGAAGCAGAGACGAGCTTATAAGTGATGTACTCCTATGGACCCCCACATATGGCCGAGCAAAAGCAGGACGATCAGCTAGAACATACATACAGCAGCAATGTGAGGATACGGGATGTAGCCCTGAAGACCTGCCAGAGGCGATGAACGATAGGGAAAAGTGGCGAGAGAGGGCCAGGGATATCCCTGCTGGCGGCACGACTGGACGATGATGATGTTCTTAGACATTGATTTGTTTCGGCATCTTTGTCGTTGATTTTTATCAAAAACAGCCCATATAAAGGTTTACTTATTTTTTGCTATTAAGCAGTTTTCGGGCTTTATGCTAGGCCCTTCCGTTTTGTTTCGTCGGACCGAAAATCATCGTTTTCTAGGATTTCGATTTTTTGTACATTGAACTCTCTTCTGAATTTGGCAGCTTCATCAAGCATTGAGTATATATATATATATATATATATATATATATATATGGTTTCTAAACGAATAAAACTTGTAGGTAACATTTTGAACGAGTCGTTTGTTTGCACACACTTAAATGGTTTCAAGTATTGTAATCTAACACCAATAATTTTATTTGCACAGTTAAATGGATTAATGGCAATGAATGAGTAAATCCAAACTTCTCAAAGCTGTGTAACTGAAGCATAACCATCGGATGAAGTTTAGTGTTATATCCAGGACACGCTTTTTTTTGGAGGGGGTGTCTAAGAATGCAAGTAAGACACCTCCCCCCAAAAGAGGTGACTTAGATGTAATACTATACTTCATCTGATGATGATGATGATGTATGTTTGTGTATGTGCGCTATGATCAATTTTTCATATTTTCTGAAAGATTGATCATTGCACTCACGGATACACACACACACACACACACACACACATATATATATATATATGATCATTAGACTTCGGACTTATTGGGCAATTGCGTACAGTCACGATATTGCTGTTTTTGAATGTATGCAGCATATATTGCATCTATGTATAGAGAAGCTTAGTGTTGTACCCAGGACACCCCTTTAAGTGGGGGGTCTTATCCACATTCTGAGAACCACCGACAAGGCACTATAAAGTTTGAAAAATTGATCATTGAACACACAAACACACTATATAACACATCACTCAATAAGTCCCGGCCTTACATATAGATGGCGCCACTAATAAAAAAGATCCACATACATTTATGAAGTACTAACTTTCATATAACACGCGTCAAATTTTGAGCCCAATCAGATTATTAGTTTACAAATTACAGTTATTTAATTGAAGCTGCTGTTGCAGATTTTCAAAACAACGGGAAAATTTGAATTTCGTGTGTTGATATAGCATTGCTTTCTGATGGAAAAAATACTGTTCAAGCAAAGCAATGGCTTGATAAGTGTTATTTGGACTCTGCTCCGTTGGAAACAACGATTAAGAAGTGATATACTGACGTTAAACGCGGTCGCAAAGACACAAATAATGCTGAACGCTCAAGTTGTCAAAAGATAGCAGAAGGCAGCGTATTTTGGGATGCGCAAGGTATTTTGTTCATCGCTGACCTTGAGAAAGGAAGAACCATTAAAATCGAATATTATATAGCATTATTGGTGCGTTTGAAGGAAGAAATCACCAAGAAAACCCCTACAAATCAAGAAGAAAAAAGTGCTCTTTCACCAAGACAATGCACCGTGTCTCAAGTCGATCGCAACGATGGCAAAACTACATGAATTGCACTTCGAATTGCTCCCGCAACCACCCTATTGTCTAGCCCCCAGTGACTACTGGCAGTTTGCAGACCTCAAAAATTACCTTACAGAAAGAGATTTGGCTACAATTAAGAAGTGATACCAGAAATTGAGACGTATTTTGAGGCCAAAGACAAATCATTCTACAAAAAAAGGCATCGAATGGTTAGAGAAGTGTTGGAATCAGTGTATCACCCTAGAAGGAGATGATGTTGATGAATACAGTCAAATTTTGCCTAAAAGTTGTTTTATTAGTTAGGCTTATTGAGTGATGTTATATATATATATATATATATATATATATATATATATGTGTGTGTGTGTGATATGAAGTTTAATAAAAAAGATATGTTGTAAAAAGAAGAAAACGGAAAGAAAAATACATATAAATTAATACATTTTTCTTATCCATTCATATGTATTATATATATATATTTTTACAATATATATATATATATATTTATATATATATATATATATATATATATATATATAAAAGCATATGTCTTTTTACAATATATGTATGTATATATCTTTTTACAATATATATATATATATATCTATGTATATATAAAAGTATATGTCTTTTTATAATATATATATGTATATATATTTTTACAATATATATATATATATATATAAGTAAAGTTGGCGACCGTCGTCGAGGTTGACACGAAGGCTCCCTTTTCAATAGCTACTACACCGAAGGGTAGGTGAGGGCGTTTCTCCTTCCCCTAGATTGCTCCACTTTACCCTTGATACATACCTTATATTGCTGAGTGTTAAGCAAGGAGGTATCAAGTACCATTTTTAAAGTCTTTGGTATGATCAGGACCATTGGCGAACACTCTACCCATTGGGCCAATGTGCCGTTATATATATATATATATATATACTCATAACTTAGTTACTAGAATTAGGAAGGTAAACGATAATACTGACTGAACTCATTAATTATAAAAATTGATTGACGGAATTTCATGAAAATAATTAAATAAAATATACCATTATTACTGATAGTATGCAAAAGAAAAATATAAACAAACAATAACAAATATCGCGCCAAATGATGGAAGACAGAGATCTTTGATGGGTTTATAACTGTTATTTGTGCATCTGTAATGTCGTCCATCTTTTTGTTTTCGATGTCATAGAATTGAATTTCGATAAAAAGCAACTGTCATGTCCTAAGCCATTGCTGAAATGAAGTGGTCGCAGCAAGCGAATAAATAAGTATTTAAAAAAATGTCAGAAACCGGATGAGACAAGTTGACAAAATTAAACGTCTGACCGGTTGGCTAAATGCAACGACATTTGTGATAACAACCTATGCGCTATATTTAACACCCTAGCATAAAAGAGATTAACATAGGGTTGCCGAAATTGTCAAAAAGCCCCATCAGTCATACAAGTGGTCGTTAGAGTAGATTGCACATAGAGATAAAACCGTATAAACCCGGGAACTTTAAGGCTGAATTACGTAATTACGTGACCACCAACACTTCACTTGGGCTGTCACTCGGCAAGATGGGCAGTCGGAGAGGCTCAGTCCGATCAATCATTTCAAGCCCTAGCAAATATATGATTGTTCCGACCGTATTTTTCAAATTGCTCTCGTTGTAACCAAATGCCCAGCCCTATTTAATATCAAATGTGCTGGAAAGCAGTGGCTGTGGGTCAACTGCGCTAGGATAGCAATACGTAAAACCATTTAACTGTGTGCAGGCGTCAACACCCCAAAAGACACCAACTATACGGCCACTTACCTCCCATCACGAAAACTATGCAAGTTAGATGAACCAGACACGCAGGACACTGCCGGAGAAGCAAGGACGAACTCATCAGTGATGTACTCCAATGGACCCCCGCATATGGCCAAGCAAAAGCAGGACGACCAGCTCGAACATACATACAGCAGCTATGTGAGGATACGGGATGTAACCCTGAAGACCTGCCAAAAGCGATGAATGATAGGGAGAAGTGGCGAGAGAGGGTCAGGGATATCCGTGCTATCGGCACGACCTGATGATGATGATGATGATGAGAATTATTAATATTAAGTAAAAGTAAAGCAGGCGAGCGTAATCGAGGGTGACCAGAAGGCTCCCTTTTCAATAGCTACTACACCAAGGTGTAGGGGAGGGCACTACTCCTTTCCCTGGATTGCTCCACTTAACCCTTGATACGTACCTTATATTGCTGAGTGTTAAGCAAGGATGTATCAAGTATCATTTTAAAAGTCTTTGGTATGACGCGACCTGGGATTGAAACCAGGTCTCCCGGGCTATTGGCGAACACTCTACCCAATAGGCCAATGAGCCCGGTAAATTATTAGTATTAAAAAACAATATTTGAAACTGCTGGGTGAATAAATAATAAATACTTAAATGAATTATTAGTGTTAAACTGTGTGCAAACAAATAACTTGTTTAAAAATGCTACCAACAAACTATATATGTGTGTGTGAATGTTTATGAACAAGGTTTGGCATTAAATCATCCTCAAAAGTTGATATGCCCGAAAATACCACCAAATTAAACATTCTCGAATCTCTGCCCAAATAGCTAGTTACTGTTTTCACATATTTCCACTGCTGAAAGAAGTTAAAAACTAAAGGACGTCCGGTGCAATATTTGAGTTTTGTTTTTTTGTATTTTCCCCTCACCCACTTGATGATCAGTTCATCTTCACCAACTGAGCAGTTATCGGAGACAATGCCATTACAGAATTAAGAAAAGGAAGGATTATACCAAGAGAAGTAAAAAAAAAAAAAATTATTAATGATAATAGATGTATGCTTTTTAAAGAAGAAATTACAGTGAAATTGTTTTATAGTGGCTCGTACCATGTGACTTCTGGTATCGTGGAAATATAAAAGACGCCGTGTCTTTTGAGCACTGAAAAGCAGAAGCAGAAAGAGAGATAGCTCTGAAACGACGTCGGTTAGTAATAAAACCAACTTCGGACGTAACACCAACAGCGCGAGACTTATAATACTAGTCGAACTGTACCGCTTGAGTTAATAAATTATTGACTCTATTTCACTGTGTATCTTTTCCTTACCACGATACAACAGAAATAAATTTTCCTGATGATTTAAACATGCCCTATAGATGAGGTTTAAAATACTTTAATAAAAAAGTACTTCCCCCTCCAAAAAAGGGTGTTCAGGGTATGACACTAAATTGTATCTGATAGTGAGGTTTCAGTTCTGGAGATCTGATGAGTGTGGAGTATCCTTTCATTGACATTACTCCCGGGTCCACTCTGACCCAGAATGGTCGTACGTGTTAGCGTCTCGTTTATTATCCCATTGATCTATTTAAAAATTATTCGTATTCGATAGGACCATATGCAAAAAAAGAAACATCTTATGAAATAATTACAAGTAATGATTATATGTACGGGATTACCAAATCTTTAGGCATAAAATAACCCTAGTGCCGTTGGTGCCGTTAAAATCAATCAATCAAATTTAAACTTCTAGAAAGAAATTTGACCGAAAAAGTCGTTAAATTTAAATCCTCGCAACATCGAGCGAAAACGAAGGAAGGAAATAACCTCCCATCCCAGAAGTGGGACGTTTGATCGTTTGTGCAGCAATGTTTGTTCTTTACTCTTGGGGAAGGCAAACATTCCTCACCTTTCCAGAGAGCCGGTGGCCTACAGCAATAACATGAGAGACATTAGGTGTGTGTTGCAGCAATGAGTAAATACGAGTTATTTTTGTAGAACATTTGTCTCTTATGTAAGCATCAGGTCAAAGACATTCCTTAACTTGTTTTTCCCACCGTTTTTTTTTTCGGCCTTCGCTTACACTTTTTTTTTCTTTTTTCCATGGGCAAATACCAATTTCTGATTATATTTGTTCAGTTTATCTTAATATGGCTCAAGGCTAAGGGGAGATCTTCAAGTCCGATATTTGGCTGGTTAGTTGTGCTTTATGGCATATCCTTTATTTACCAACCCCTCCGCTCGGGCAGGATATGACACAAGGTCAATTTTTAAGCGGAGTTTAACAGGTTTGAATTCAGAGTTTTCCTTCTCCTAGACTAGTTGCCTCACCAAGGCTGAAGAACATAGTCTGTCCTACTATTTACCCATAGCTGGAGGGAGAATAACTGGATTCATACCTTTCCCAAGGGCATTACTGCTATGTGAAATGCAATCAGTGTCATCCAGGATTTGAACTGCTTTATGGCATATCAACTCTTGGGGGTTATTAATGCCAAATTCTTCCTTTCTCTCCGCCTCCCTCTCTCTCAGATTATATATATATATATATATATATATATATATATATATATATATATATATAAGACAGTAAGTAAAGTAAGCATCAAGTACCATTTTTTGAGTCTTTGGTAAGACTCGACCTGGGATTGCACCGAGATCTCCCGGGCCATTAGCGAACACTCTAATCATTATGCCAATGTATAAGATCTGTGAACGAATAATTTGTTAGTAACATTAATTTTAAACGAGCCAAAGCTTATTTGGTTTGTCAAGTTAAATGGTTTCAAGTATTGTTATTTAATACCAATAATTTAATTTATTTGTTCGTTCGTTTGTTTGTGTTTTATGGCATATCAACCTTTGTAGGTTATTTCATGCCAAATCCATTTTCTATAAATAAACAGTTTTATTTCAAATAATTCAGTTTAGCAAAAGAACACAGTCTAATAATCAAAGCATTTCTATTTCAAGCCATTCAGTTTAGTCAAACAGTTCAAATTCAAACAATTCTGTTTAGTATAAGCATAGTTTTTGTTTAAGTTTGGTTTGGTTTGGTTTTATGGCATATCAACCTTTGTTGGTTATTTAACGCCTAATCCATTTTTATGTAAATAATCAGTTCTATTTAAAACAATTCGGTTTAGCATGAGTACACAGTTTAATTGTCAAAAACATTTCTATTTCAAACTATTCAGTTATATATAACTATTCAGTTTAGTGTAAGTACAGTTTCAGTGTCAAAAATAGTTCAATTTAAAACAATTCAGTTTAGCAAAAGCAAACAGTTTAAATGTAAGTACAGTTTAATTGTAAAAAAACATTTCTATTTCGAGCTATTCAGTTTAGTCAAGCAATTCTACTTCAGCTAATTCAGTTTTGTAAAAGTACAGATTTTGTTTACACACAGTTACATGTCAGAACAGTTCTATGTTAAACAATTTAGTTAAGTGTAAATACAGTTTCAATGTTAAAAAATAGTTGCTGTTATATGTAACAATTCAGTTAAGTGTAAATACTGTTTTAATGTAAAAAAAAACAGTTCTATTTCAAACAGTTCTATTTCAAATAAATCAGTTAAACACAAGCACGCAGTTCAAATGTAAGAACCGTTTACTTGTCAAAAACATTTCTATTTCAAGCTATTCAGTTTACTTTAACAATTCAGTTTAGCATAAGTATGCCGTTAGTTCTATTAGGTGCTTCCACTCCGGGCCAGAGTGGACCTGGGAGCGATGGCAATAAAGGGGTACTCCACATTCCCCAAAGCTCTAGCTGGAACCTCACCATCAGATTTTTTAGTGTCAAATCCCGGACACTCGTTTGGGGGGTTCTTCTACAGCCCCATCCGACTGGGCAATTTTTGTTTAAATACAGTTAAATGTCAAAAACGCTTCTACTTCAAACAATTCTGTTTAGCGTAAGTACAGTTTCAATATATAAAAAACTTCTATTTCAAACAATCCAGTTTAGCATAACTACGTAGTTTCAATGTCAAGACAGATCTATTTCAAGCAATTCAGTTTATCATAAGTATGCAGTTTAAATGTCAAAACAGTCCTATTTCAAGCGATTCGATTTAGCATAAGTACGAAGTTTAGTTCTTTTTTACCCTATCAGGTGCAACCATTTCGTGCCAGAGTGGACCTGGGAGCGGGGGCAATAAAAGGGTACTCCACATTCCCCAAAGCTCCAGCTTCACTGGAACTTCCCCATTAGATTGTTCAGTGTCATATTCAGGACACTCATTGGGGTGGGGTCTAACCCCTTCTGAAGAAATGCAGTCAGTGTATTCTACAGCCTCATCCGACTGGGCAATAATTCAATTTAATATCAATTATTTGTTTTCACACAGTTAAATGGGATCAAGTAAAGTAAATGATTAAATAATTCTATTTGACCCATTAGATGGGACACTCTAGGCCAGAGTGGACCTGGGAGTCATGGCAATGAAGGAGTAATCCATATTCACCAAAGCTTTAAGACTGAAGCCTCACTATCAGATGGTTTAGTGTCATATCCAAGACACTCATAGTGAAAGAGGTCTTACTCTTTGGCAGAGATGCAGTTAGTGTATTCTACAATCCCTTTACTTTTATTGGCCTTGTACCAGACTTAACTAGAATCAATCAATAAATAAAAACGTTGCCTTGAAAATTGGCTTTGGAAATCTGAGCATGTAGATAGATTCCAAAGCCAACCTCTGGCGTTCATTGGATATATGAAACTATATCAGGCATTGTTCATTGTGTATGAAAACCATTAGCTTAAAAAAGCTCGAGGACATACGTAAAGAGAGTTTAAAAAGAAGATACGTTTCTATTAGAGGGTATATCGAAAGGTACGATAAAAAAAGAAGTTACTGTTGAAAGGTACGCTAAAAAAAGTTTTTGATAGAATGAACGTCGGAGGGTACATTAAGAATAGAAAGTGTCTGTTAGCGGGTACTTCATAAGGTACGTTGGAAAACTGGAAGTGTTTGCTTGAAATGTACGCTAGTCAATAGGAATAGTTTTCTGGAAAACACTTCAGAAGAAACGTTAGAAAATAGGATGTATTTTCTGGAAAGTATATCGGAAGGTACGTTAGAAAATTGGAATTGTTCGCAGGAAAGTACATGAGAAGGTACGTTAGGAAATAGGAAGTGTTTTCTGGAAAGTACATCGGTGGGTAAGTTAGGAAATAGGAATTGTTCGCAGGAAAGTACGTTAGAAGGTAGGTTAAGAAATAGGAAGTGTTTTCTGGAAAGTACATCGGAAGGAAAGTGGTTTCAGGACGCTATCTCGGAATAAAGGTCACAATTGAAAGATAAGTCAGATGGTAAGTTTAAAAACTAGAAAGTGTTTGGTGGAAGGTACCAGAATGAATAAAAAGTTTTGCAGCATTTTGGTCACGTGAGGTACAATTCAGCCCGTGCGGATGTCGTAGACGTGGAGATTCCGAGCTCGCCTGATACTCTTCCAGTGCTACTCTCTATTTGCCTCAAGATTTATTCAATCATTTGATTACAAATACTCTTATCAGCTACACCTTCTCACCTCACCCAGGAAATGTTTTTTTTTGTTGTTGTTACCTTTTTTTTTTTTTTTGTTATTTTTGCGACGTTATACCCCAGTTCGAACTCGTAAACCATAACTTCCCGATTTAGACGATGTTGCATATTCATCAGTGCGGCTTTCAAATCTTACACGGTGTAAAGCAATGCACTACTTGCCAGTGCACCAACTACCGTGATACTACCAACCACAATCTACTACGGCTTGAACTGATTCGGCAAAACTAGAATCCAAATCCACAGTGGTGAACGAGTAATAAAGGTTTATAAGTTGACCCCTTGTTTTATAGAGATTTTTTCGGCTTAAACGATCGACTTTATGATTATCAACCAATTTATGGTAATTAAGCAAAGACGAATACATTAACAACGTTTTTTGGGGGCTATATGTCCCCCTAAACTTGTTAAGTTGTTTGTATTTTTCATTTTGGGGGGAAAATACATAAGCAACGTTCTTTTATGGACGTACTAGTGTTGGTGGACTAGCCAACACTGGGACGTCAATCAGGTCTCCCGGGTCATTGGCGAACATTCTAACCATTGTGTAGACACAGGATGTAGTTTGGAAGCGATGGATGAAAACTACAACCACTCCCGGACAGAGTTGTCAAAAGAGTAATAACAATGAAGAGCTTACACTACTAGCATTCTATTGTAAAACTTACCCAGCAGTGCACACTTGTCCATCTAAATTTTCAATTATCGCTTCTTTAACGAGATTTTTTATCACAACTCGTTGGAATAATTAGTTGACTGGTTGGTTGATTTTACGGCATGTCAACCCTCTCATCATCTCATCATCTTGTCGTGCCATTAGCACGGATATCCTTAACCCTCTCTCGCTACCCCTCCGTATCGTCCATCGCTTCCGGCAGGTCTCCAAGGCTGCATCCCGTATCTACACAGAGCTGCTGTATGTATGGTCGCTCTGCCTCTGTTCGGCCATGTGAAGGAGTCCATAGGAGTACATCACTTATGAGCTCGTCCCTGCTTCTCCAGCAGTGTCCTGTATGTCTGGTTCGTCTAACTTGGATAGTTTTCGTGATGTCAATCCTAGTTTGATTATTTAATACCGAAGTCAGTCTTTTTTCGTCTTCTCTAAGTAATGATAATTATCATAAGCAAACAACAATAGGTTTGAAGAACTATTCTTAAAACAAGTAATTTATACACAGTTATATAATCTTATATATCTAATATAAGAAATATTATACTCATGATATAAAATATTCATACAACACTTATAAGTGGCCCAGTCGGCTGGGGCTGTAGAATACACCAACTGCATCTCTTCAGAAAGGTAAGATCATCCACCACGAGTATCTTGATATGACACTAAACAATCTGATGGTGATGTGAAGTACCTCTTCATTGTCAATGCTAATAGGTCCACACCTGGTAGAGCCAAAGAGAACTGTTTGACATTTAAACTGTTTGCAAACAAATGACTTACGCTAAACTGAATTGCAGGTGATACATAACAATCCTAGGAACCATTTAACTTTGCTGACTTATGCTAAATTGAATTGTTAGAAATAGAATTGTTTTTATATTAAACTGTGTGTAAACAAATGACTGATGTTTAATTGAAATGTTTGTTATACATGGCTATACTTGGAACCATTTAACTTTGAATCATGCGAATTTAAATTGATAGAAATAGAACTGTTAGATCATTTATCTGTGTTCATCTACAAAATGTGTTAACAAATCATATACAAGGCTCATTAAATAAGTTTCCAGACATTTTTCGTATGGACACTTTTATTGATAGTACACACATGAAACTCTAGTTCCCTTCGGAGTAATCTCCTCTGGCTGCAATGCACATGTTCTACCGTTCGAACAAGTTCTGGAAGGCCACATGGAAGTCCTCTTGTGTGAACGTGTCAATGACCTTCGTCACAGCCTCTTTCATCTCCTCAATTGTCTCATAACGACAGTCTCTAAGTTCCACATTTTCAGTTCCTCGCAGATAATTGTGTGTACAGTTGGAAGGCCCCATGGAAGTCCTCTTGTGTGAGCGTGTCAATGAACTTTGTCACAGCCTCTTTCATCTCCTCAATTGTCTCGTAACGACAGTCTCTAAGTTCCGCATCTTAGGTTCCTCGCAAATAATTGTGTGTACAGTTCCCACACTGACATCAAACTGTGCACGTATAGTCTCTATAGACACGCGATGATCAAACCGTTCTTTTTTTAATAATTCAATTTAGCATAAGTCCTTTGCTTGCACTCTGTTTAAATATCAAAAAGTTCTATTTAACCCACCGATTGGACCCTATCAAATGAAACCATTCCGGTCCAGAATGGACTTGGGAACGATTGCAATGAAGAGGTACTTCGCATTACCCTTAGCTCCAGCATTATTGAAGCCTCACCATCAGATTGCTTAGTGTTAAATCAGAACATTTATTTAGGAGGAGGTCTTATTCCTCTGCAGAGATGCTCTCAGTGTATTCTACAGCCCCAGCAGACGGGGTTGAATACTTAGTGAGTTAAAATAATTAGTCATGAGGGTTTGAGTGAGGACGTTCTTATATTTACCCAACCCCTCCGCTCGGGCAGGATATGACACAAGGTCAATTTCTAAGTGTAGTTTAACAGGTTTGAATTTAGAGTTTTCCTTCTCCTAGACTAGTTGCCTCACCAAGGCTGAAGAACCCAGTCTGCCCTACTATTTACCCATAGCTGGAGGGAGAATAATTGGATTCATACCTTTCCCAAGGGTATTAGAGCTATGTGAAATGCTATCAGTCTCGTCCAGGATTTGAACTCGTGTCACCGTGTCCATTTCTTACGACGATAACCATTACACCACGGGCACCTCCATTTGAGTGAGGACGTTCTGTCCAACCAAAGTCAAAGTCTAATAACATGTTCTAAGAGAATTTTTATAGCATCAAAACAGATAGACAAGAGAGAATGGTCCTTCCCTTAGAAATACCATTGATACACACACACACACACACACACACATATATATATATATATATATATATATATATACATTAAAGAAGTTTGTTTCTTACTACCTCAAATGGTGAGTTAATGGAGGACCAAATGTTACAGTATTGTTAAATAGTTCTCAATATCAATGATAGACTATATATATATATATATATATATCCAAGGAAAGGAGTGGAGCCCTTCCCTACACTTTGGTGTAGTAGCTATTGAAAAGGGAGCCTTCTAGTCACCCTCAACTACAGTAGCCAACTATTTTACTTCATCATCAAAATTCTTGATGTAACGGAAATAATGGCACAGTATACTGAGATACTGATATATATATATATATATATATATATATATATATATATATATATATATATATATATATATATATATTACATTTGAGTGTCTGTGACCTCCACTTTTCGAACAAAAATTAATCATATTAATTGGTCTTTTTCAAAAACCTTCTCTCTGTCAGACGAATGGTAGTATCTGTGAACCTGAGGTTCATGCTATCTGCATTCGTCAGACAAAGTGATGGTTTTAGAGTCACTTTTATTAAAGTTTAGGATAATTATTCGTAAGCAGTACTTTGCCATATTACAGACGGGTTGTAAGATGGTCTTTGTTAAAAAGGAATTTGATTAATATGGTTAATTTTTGTTCGAAAAGTGTGAGTCTCTCGCTCCCTCTCTCTCTTTCTCTCTCTCTCTCTCTCTATATATATATATATATATATATATACATTGAGGTATCGTGAGTTGTTCGAATTGATGATCATTTAGAGACATGCATTGCTGATAAAATTAACAGATCAATTTGCACACTTTGCAGATCGTTCCATTAGGTATTTGAATGTATTTTCTTTCAATTGCTGTCATCAGTTCATTGATTATTGAAAGATTTTTGCTATATGGTTAAATGATTCAATCAAATATCACAGATGCAACTTGTGGAATTCTCAGAACCCGGATGTTACGGTTGAACGGGTCTTAAACTTACCCGGGGTGACTGAGGTGTAAATTATCAGTGTTGACTTTGACTGGACTATTCTTTTTCGAAAACACAGTCACAGGACAAAGTACACATTCCTTTGGAATACCACACACACACACACACACACACATATATATATATATATATATATATATAAACAGCTGAGTTTATTTTTGATTCATTAAAAGTGCTCAAATGCTAGCTTGAAGAACTAAAACTAAAAACATTTTAAAATCTCACACAAGGTTTGTCACGTGACTAATATTAATCTCTCTCTCTCTCTCTCTCTCTATATATATATATATATATATATATATATATGTATGTGTGAAAATGAATCCGACAGTATGGAGAAACTAGAAAAACGAAGTATTCCAAAAGTGATGATTTTATTATGAAAGAAACTCAACGTTCAAACGTTTCGGTTTTAGTAAACCATTTTCAAGACCTTTAAGATGGTGAAACAAGTGTTGACAGAACAACTATGGATGTTTTAATAAAATACAATTACCGGGAAAAAAATTACTCACAAAGAAAGATCATGTATATACATAGTTTGTTTTTAGTTACTGATTCATATCAATGCTCTTAGCAGGATGGAAATAAATTTATAATCCTAAAGTGACTGAATTTTGGTTTTTATTGTAGGTATATATATGTATATATATATATATATACTCATCCACACACAGACTGTTTCGTTGTATTACAACTCTTCAGTGAGGCTAGACACGCCGAACGCTTCCTGCAAGGAACGAAACCCGCCTTACTAGACGTTAGATATGGCATCTAACCGCTCACCCATTTCGGTGGCATACGTCAACTCAGGAGTTATAACGCATATGTTATAGCTTTCGTTAGTTTACATTTGGCGCTATCGGATATCAGAGTGCTCAATTCGTTAAAAGAGCACTGCATAGATGCGTTAGTGAAAAATGCTGATCTTAAAAAAGCCAATCTCAGCAATAAAAGTAGAACGTTATTACCGGTTCCATTACTAAGAATATTTTTAGCAATAATTAGTGATTTCTTATATTTTTCTTTGCATTATATATATAGCTTTGATTTACCACTACGCTACAGAGACTACCTCCCATCTATCTATATATATATATATATATATATATATATGTATTGAGTTGTATAATATCCAAATCACTTTTTTTCGGTTTTGTTTATTACAGACTGTGTCTTGTTCATGCGATTTTATAATAAGATGCTATTATGAATTTTTCTTTCTTTTTTAGACTTTTTTTTCCCGCGTTCTGTTTACATCATGTCACCTTTTATTTGCATTTATTCGTTTTCTTTCTTTCTCTTATTTTTTTGTCGTTCATTTTTTTTTTTCAGCATGAACTTGTTCACGTCTCGGCATTTCGAAACTAGTTCCTTCAGTTTATTCGCAATTCATCTTAGTTTTTCAGATTTGATTATGCTTTGTTTCTCTTCCACGCTTAAATTGCAATTCGTTCGTTTGTTTTGTGCTATTATTTTTTTTTTCTATTATTCTCCATTTATATATCCAATTTTTATTACATTTTTTGTTGCTCTTGTCGTTTTTCAGCGACGTGATATCATTGCAATATTGTCTTTTCCGATTTTCATTCTTATATATTTTATTTTCAACGCACGAAGAGGATGAGATACAAGGTCAAATTTTTAAGAGTTTTTCTTCTTTTAAATCGGTTACTAAACCAAGGTTAAAGTGCCCATGCTAACCTACAATGTACATATAGTTGAAGAAAGAATATTTGGATGTGCAATTTACCCAATCCCTCCGTACACGACCGGATGCGACACAAGGTTAATTTTTAAGAGGCGTTTAATTGGTCTGAATTTAATTCCAAGACCGGTGACCCTACCAAGGTTAAATTGCCCAGTCTACCCAACTATTTACCCATATATAAAATGCAAATAACCTTCTCTTGGGATTGAACTCAGCTCGTCTCCATTTCCATCGACGGTAATCATCACACCATGGGTGACTGAGTGAGTAGGTATGTATGGATGTATGTATGAAATAATTGTTGATAAGAAAAGTTTTAACAGTGCTATGGGCACAATAAGTCTGTTCTTTTATTTTTCATGTTTTTAAACAATCTTCAGAAGGAAAGAAAAAGGTATAAAAAGTCATTGGTACAATTCTATCAGTGCAGGTTTAAAACTCAAAATATAAACCAATTTTTCTGGGTAATTTTCAGCTTTGAAAACAAGTATGTCCCCAAGAACAATACCCGGAGAGTGGAGCGAGTGTTGCCTCTTGTTTTGCCAAATATTTACGGATAGGGAATAATGGGTTCATTGTTCAGTTCAAGAAAATGTTATGTCGTTTACTTTATGGAGGTGCCCGTGGTGTAATGGTTATCGTCGAAGGAAATGGACACAGCGACACGAGTTCAAATCCTGGACGAGACTGATTGCATTTCACATAGCACTAAGGTATGAATCCAATTATTCTCCCTCCAGCTATGGAGTAAATGCTATGGGTAAATAGTAGGGCAGACTATGTTCTTCAATCTTGGTGAGGCAACTAGTCTAGGAAAAGGAAAACTCTGAGTTCAAACCTGTTAAACTCCGCTTAGAAATTGACCTTGTGTCATATCCTGTCCGAGCGGAGGGGTTGGTAAATATGGTTTACTTAAGTGAAACCCAACTGAGAGTTAGTTTGATAGAAATAGTTAATTACAATGGAAGCAACAGTTGTATAACCAACACAAATCTTAGAGCTATTTTCCTATCAGTAGCAACAGGTGAGTCCATTAAACAGTCTAGGGGGTACACAACAGAAAAGAAAAAAGAGAAAAAATAGAATAAGTGAAATACACAGATATTTATCCAAATATTTAGTATAAATCAATTTGGGATCATGCAATATTTTTCTACAAAAGTTGAATTTAAGAAATATTTTATAGAAATTACGCCAATATGTCTCATTGGCACACATTAAAAAATAGTTTGTTTTTTAACGAATCTTGTAAATGGGTTTATATCATCATCCTTATCATAAAGTCATGCCGCTAGCTTGGATTTCCCTGACTATTTCTCACTATCTGTCCCTATCATCTATTACTCCCTGCAAGTCTTCCAAACTACATCCCGTGTCAACACAGAGATATAGTAAGTAAAAGTAAAGTTAGCGACCCTATTCGAGGGCGACAAGAAAGCTCCCTTTTCAATAGCTACTACACCAAGGAGGGAGGTGCCCGTGGTGTAATGGTTATCGTCGCAGGGTATGGACACGGTGACACGAGTTCAAATCCTTTCACATAGCACTAATACCCTTGGGAAAGGTATGAATCCAATTATTCTCCCTCCAGCTATGGGTAAATAATAGGACAGACTGGGTTCTTCAGCCTTGGTGAGGCGACTAGTCTTGGAGAAGGAAAACTCTGAATTCAAACCTGTTAAACTCCGCTTAAAAATTGACCTTGTGTCATATCCTGCCCGAGCGGAGCGGTTGGTAAATAGGACAACACCAAGGAGGGCGCAACTTTTTTTCCTGAATTGCTCCACTTTACCCTTGATACGTACCTTATATTGCTGAGTGTTAAGCAAGGAAGTATCAAGTACCATTTTTAAGTCTTTGGTATGACGCGACCAGGGATTAAACCGAGATCTCCTGGATCATTGGCGAACACTCTACCCACGAGACCAATGAGCCGGTTACACAGAGATATAATGGCTTAAGAATATTTTGTATACAAGGATGTGATGAAGAAGAGAAATATACAGAGATATGAGAGATTGTAGTCGACAAATAAATTTGTTAAGACTGCAGTAGATTGGAAGATTTGCTGAGATTTCACGAGATATATATTATATTTAGATAAAGACTGTATTAAATAGATAAACAGATGGATTTATTGAGAATGTACTAGACAAATAGATATATGGGGACTGCGCTTTATATATATATATATATATATATATATATATATATATATATATAATATCATATACTAACATCACCCTGAAAATGGTTTTAAAAAAACCGAAACATTTAACGTTCGCATAATATTCATATATGAATAAATACAACCTCTGAATATTTTTTTTCATGTTTCATAATTACATGCCATCGAATTTATTTCCATTTTCTCTCTCTCATATACATATATATATATATATATATATATATATATAGAGAGAGAGAGAGAGAGAGATTTGATACATTTGATACGCTGAAAATTTGAAAACTTACAAAACGTAGGTTTCCTTTAATATTGGATACGTTAATTTAGATCTTATCATTGTCAGAATGACAGTCCATTCGCCTTAAACTTCATAGTTTTTCTGTTATTTAGCGGCTCTATGGAAATAAGTATTATATAATTTTTGCAATGTACAACTCAATTTAAACAAAATTTTCAGAATCATGTTAGGGACAGGTCTGGTAAAGTTTTACACAATACTAGAAATCCAGCTTCGACTGATTTTTAGGTGGGATCTCTCTCCTTCTCTCTCTCTCTCTCCCCCCTCTCTCTCTTTCCCTCCACCAAGCTGTAAAAGAGTATTCGTCTCACGCCTAACTTCGACAACTCACTCTTTTGGTAATCAATTCGAGAAGCAAACAGCTTTCTTTTTCTCCCTATATGCAATCACGGCCAAGTGTTGTGCGAAGAGAGAACATATTTCATTTCAACGACCATAGCCTAAAAACCGAAAAATAAAAAAAGAAAAGGTTGGAAAATCAAATTTAAAAATCGTTAAAAATAATTCCAATCCAAGTTTTGAAAATAAACAATTAAATCACATATCTATTCGAAATATTTATTGTTTCTTTTTAGACTTTAACGGAACCTGAGATCACTAAGGTCATCTGTTGTACGCCAAATTCAGTGTAAACGACACTCGTAGCAAATAAACGATAAAAACAAATAAAACGTTCTTTATATTTGAATAATTATCCTAAACTTTAATAAAACTGACTCTACATCCTTTATTTTTAATAATGACCATCTTACAACCCGTCTGTAATATGGCTAAGTACTGCTTACGAATAATTATCCTAAACTTAATTAAAATCAACTCAACATCTTTTATTTTTAATAATGACTATCTTACAACCCGTCTGTAATATGGCGAAGTCCTGCTTACGAATAATTATCCTAAACTTTAATAAAACTGACTCTATATCCTTTATTTTTAATAATGACCATCTTACAACCCGTATGTAATATGGCTAAGTACTGCTTACGAATAATTATCCTAAACTTTAATAAAACTGACTCTACATCCTTTATTTTTAATAATGACCATCTTACAACCCGTCTGTAATATGGCTAAGTACTGCTTACGAATAATTATCCTAAACTTAATTAAAATCAACTCAACATCTTTTATTTTTAATAATGACTATCTTACAACCCGTCTGTAATATGGCGAAGTCCTGCTTACGAATAATTATCCTAAACTTTAATAAAACTGACTCTATATCCTTTATTTTTAATAATGACCATCTTACAACCCGTATGTAATATGGCTAAGTACTGCTTACGAATAATTATCCTAAACTTTAATAAAAGTGACTCTACATTCTTTATTTTTAATAATGACCGTCTTACAATCCGTCTGTAATATGGCTAAGTACTGCTTACGAATAATTATCCTAAACTTTAATAAAACTGACTCTACATCCTTTATTTTTAATAATGACCATCTTACAACCCGTCTGTAATATGGCTAAGTACTGCTTACGAATAATTATCCTAAACTTTAATAAAACTGACTCTACATCCTTTATTTTTAATAGTGACCATCTTACAACCCGTATGTAATATGGCTAAGTACTGCTTACGAATAATTATCCTAAACTTTAATAAAAGTGACTCTACATTCTTTATTTTTAATAATGACCGTCTTACAATCCGTCTGTAATATGGCTAAGTACTGCTTACGAATAATTATCCTAAACTTTAATAAAAGTGACTTTACATGCTTTATTTTTAATAATGACCATCTTACAACCCGTCTGTAATATGGCTAAGTACTGCTTACGAATAATTATCCTAAACTTTAATAAAACTGACTCTACATCCTTTATTTTTAATAATGACCATCTTACAACCCGTCTGTAATATGGCTAAGTACTGCTTACGAATAATTATCCTAAACTTTAATAAAAGTGACTTTACATACTTTATTTTTAATAATGACCATCTTACAACCCGTCTGTAATATGGCTAAGTACTGCTTACGAATAATTATCCTAAACTTTAATAAAACTGACTCTACATCCTTTATTTTTAATAATGACCATCTTACAACCCGTATGTAATATGGCTAAGTACTGCTTACGAATAATTATCCTAAACTTTAATAAAAGTGACTCTACATTCTTTATTTTTAATAATGACCGTCTTACAATCCGTCTGTAATATGGCTAAGTACTGCTTACGAATAAATATCCTAAACTTTAATAAAAGTGACTTTACATACTTTATTTTTAATAATGACCATCTTACAACCCGTCTGTAATATGGCTAAGTACTGCTTACGAATAATTATAATATGGCTAAGTACTGCTTACGAATAATTATCCTAAACTTTAATAAAAGTGACTCTGTATCCTTTATTTTTAATAATGACCATCTTACAACCCGTATGGAATATGGCTAAGTACTGCTTACGAATAATTATCCTAAACTTTAATAAAACTGACTCTATATCCTTTATTTTTAATAATGACCATCTTACAACCCGTATGTAATATGGCTAAGTACTGCTTACGAATAATTATCCTAAACTTTAATAAAAGTGACTCTCCATCCTTTATTTTTAATAATGACCATCTTACAACCCGTCTGTAATATGGCTAAGTACTGCTTACGAATAATTATCATAAACTTTAATAAAACTGACTTTACATCCTTTATTTTTAATAATGACCATCTTACAACCCGTATGTAATATGGCTAAGTACTGCTTACGAATAATTATCCTAAACTTTAATAAAAGTGACTCTCCATCCTTTATTTTTAATAATGACCATCTTACAACCCGTCTGTAATATGGCTAAGTACTGCTTACGAATAATTATCCTAAACTTTAATAAAACTGACTCTCCATCCTTTATTTTTAATAATGACCATCTTACAACCCGTCTGTAATATGGCTAAGTACTGCTTACGAATAATTATCCTAAACTTTAATAAAACTGACTCTCCATCCTTTATTTTTAATAATGACCATCTTACAACCCGTCTGTAATATGGCTAAGTACTGCTTACGAATGATTATCCTAAACTTTAATAAAACTGACTCTCCATCCTTTATTTTTAATAATGACCATCTTACAACCCGTCTGTAATATGGCTAAGTACTGCTTACGAATAATTATCCTAAACTTTAATAAAACTGACTCTCCATCCTTTATTTTTAATAATGACCATCTTACAACCCGTCTGTAATATGGCTAAGTACTGCTTACGAATAATTATCCTAAACTTTAATAAAAGTGACTGTATATCCTTTATTTTTAATAATGACCATCTTACAACCCGTATGTAATATGGCTAAGTACTGCTTACGAATAATTATCCTAAACTTTAATAAAACTGACTCTACATACTTTATTTTTAATAATGACCATCTTACAACCCGTCTGTAATATGGCTAAGTACTGCTTACGAATAATTATCCTAAACTTTAATAAAAGTGACTCTGTATCCTTTATTTTTAATAATGACCATCTTACAACCCGTCTGTAATATGGCTAATTACTGCTTACGAATAATTATCCTAAACTTTAATAAAAGTGACTGTATATCCTTTATTTTTAATAATGACCATCTTACAACCCGTATGTAATATGGCTAAGTACTGCTTACGAATAATTATCCTAAACTTTAATAAAAGTGACTCTACATCCTTTATTTTTAATAATGACCATCTTACAACCCGTCTGTAATATGGCTAAGTACTGCTTACGAATAATTATCCTAAACTTTAATAAAACTGACTCTCCATCCTTTATTTTTAATAATGACCATCTTACAACCCGTATGTAATATGGCTAAGTACTGCTTACGAATAATTATCCTAAACTTTAATAAAACTGACTCTACATACTTTATTTTTAATAATGACCATCTTACAACCCGTCTGTAATATGGCTAAGTACTGCTTACGAATAATTATCCTAAACTTTAATAAAAGTGACTGTATATCCTTTATTTTTAATAATGACCATCTTACAACCCGTATGTAATATGGCTAAGTACAGCTTACGAATAATTATCCTAAACTTTAATAAAACTGACTCTACATACTTTATTTTTAATAATGACCATCTTACAACCCGTCTGTAATATGGCTAAGTACTGCTTACGAATAATTATCCTAAACTTTAATAAAACTGACTCTCCATCCTTTATTTTTAATAATGACCATCTTACAACCCGTCTGTAATATGGCTAAGTACTGCTTACGAATAATTATCCTAAACTTTAATAAAAGTGACTGTATATCCTTTATTTTTAATAATGACCATCTTACAACCCGTATGTAATATGGCTAAGTACTGCTTACGAATAATTATCCTAAACTTTAATAAAACTGACTCTACATACTTTATTTTTAATAATGACCATCTTACAACCCGTCTGTAATATGGCTAAGTACTGCTTACGAATAATTATCCTAAACTTTAATAAAACTGACTCTCCATCCTTTATTTTTAATAATGACCATCTTACAACCCGTATGTAATATGGCTAAGTACTGCTTACGAATAATTATCCTAAACTTTAATAAAACTGACTCTACATACTTTATTTTTAATAATGACCATCTTACAACCCGTCTGTAATATGGCTAAGTACTGCTTACGAATAATTATCCTAAACTTTAATTAAAGTGACTCTATATCCTTTATTTTTAATAATGACCATCTTACAACCCGTCTGTAATATGGCTAAGTACTGCTTACGAATAATTATCCTAAACTTTAATAAAAGTGACTCTCCATCCTTTATTTTTAATAATGACCATCTTACAACCCGTCTGTAATATGGCTAAGTACTGCTTACGAATAATTATCCTAAACTTTAATAAAACTGACTCTACATTCTTTATTTTTAATAATGACCATCTTACAACCCGTCTGTAATATGGCTAAGTACTGCTTACGAATAATTATCCTAAACTTTAATAAAAGTGACTCTACATCCTTTATTTTTAATAATGACCATCTTACAACCCGTATGTAATATGGCTAAGTACTGCTTACGAATAATTATCCTAAACTTTAATAAAAGTGACTCTCCATCCTTTATTTTTAATAATGACCATCTTACAACCCGTCTCTAATATGGCTAAGTACTGCTTACGAATAATTATCCTAAACTTTAATAAAAGTGACTCTGTATCCTTTATTTTTAATAATGACCATCTTACAACCCGTATGGAATATGGCTAAGTACTGCTTACGAATAATTATTCTAAACTTTAATAAAACTGACTCTATATCCTTTATTTTTAATAATGACCATCTTACAACCCGTATGTAATATGGCTAAGTACTGCTTACGAATAATTATCCTAAACTTTAATAAAAGTGACTCTACATCCTTTATTTTTAATAATGACCATCTTACAACCCGTCTGTAATATGGCTAAGTACTGCTTACGAATAATTATCCTAAACTTTAATAAAACTGACTTTACATCCTTTATTTTTAATAATGACCATCTTACAACCCGTCTGTAATATGGCTAAGTACTGCTTACGAATAATTATCCTAAACTTTAATAAAAGTGACTGTATATCCTTTATTTTTAATAATGACCATCTTACAACCCGTCTGTAATATGGCTAAGTACTGCTTACGAATAATTATCCTAAACTTTAATAAAACTGACTTTACATCCTTTATTTTTAATAATGACCATCTTACAACCCGTCTGTAATATGGCTAAGTACTGCTTACGAATAATTATCCTAAACTTTAATAAAACTGACTCTACATTATTTATTTTTAATAATGACCATCTTACAACCCGTCTGTAATATGGCTAAGTACTGCTTACGAATAATTATCCTAAACTTTAATAAAACTGACTGTACATCGTTTATTTTTAATAATGACCATCTTACAACCCGTCTGTAATATGGCTAAGTACTGCTTACGAATAATTATCCTAAACTTTAATAAAACTGACTCTACATTCTTTATTTTTAATAATGACCATCTTACAACCCGTCTGTAATATGGCTAAGTACTGCTTACGAATAATTATCCTAAACTTTAATAAAAGTGACTCTACATCCTTTATTTTTAATAATGACCATCTTACAACCCGTATGTAATATGGCTAAGTACTGCTTACGAATAATTATCCTAAACTTTAATAAAAGTGACTCTACATTCTTTATTTTTAATAATGACCATCTTACAACCCGTCTGTAATATGGCTAAGTACTGCTTACGAATAATTATCCTAAACTTTAATAAAAGTGACTCTATATATTTTATTTTTAATAATGACCATCTTACAATCCGTCTGTAATATGGCTAAGTACTGCTTACGAATAATTATCCTAAACTTTAATAAAACTGACTCTACATCCTTTATTTTTAATAATGACCATCTTACAACCCGTCTGTAATATGGCTAAGTACTGCTTACGAATAATTATCCTAAACTTTAATAAAACTGACTCTCCATCCTTTATTTTTAATAATGACCATCTTACAACCCGTCTGTAATATGGCTAAGTACTGCTTACGAATAATTATCCTAAACTTTAATAAAAGTGACTCTACATCCTTTATTTTTAATAATGACCATCTTACAACCCGTCTGTAATATGGCTAAGTACTGCTTACGAATAATTATCCTAAACTTTAATATAACTGACTCTGCATTCTTTATTTTTAATAATGACCATCTTACAACCCGTATGTAATATGGCTAAGTACTGCTTACGAATAATTATCCTAAACTTTAATAAAAGTGACTCTATATACTTTATTTTTAATAATGACCATCTTACAACCCGTATGTAATATGGCTAGGTACTGCTTACGAAAAATTATCCTAAACTTTAATAAAACTGACTCTGCATCCTTTATTTTTAATAATGACCATCTTACAACCCGTATGTAATATGGCTAAGTACTGCTTACGAATAATTATCCTAAACTTTAATAAAAAAGACTCTACATCCTTTATTTTTAATAATGACCATCTTACAACCCGTATGTAATATGGCTAAGTACTGCTTACAAATAATTATCCTAAACTTTAATAAAAGTGACTCTATATACTTTATTTTTAATAATGACCATCTTACAACCCGTATGTAATATGGCTAAGTACTGCTTACGAATAATTATCCTAAACTTTAATAAAACTGACTCTATATCCTTTATTTTTAATAATGACCATCTTACAACCCGTCTGTAATATGGCTAAGTACTGCTTACGAATAATTATCCTAAACTTTAATAAAACTGACTCTATATCCTTTATTTTTAATAATGACCATCTTACAACCCGTCTGTAATATGGCTAAGTACTGCTTACGAATAATTATCCTAAACTTTAATAAAACTGACTCTATATCCTTTATTTTTAATAATGACCATCTTACAACCCGTCTGTAATATGGCTAAGTACTGCTTACGAATAATTATCCTAAACTTTAATAAAACTGACTGTACATCGTTTATTTTTAATAATGACCATCTTACAACCCGTCTGTAATATGGCTAAGTACTGCTTACGAATAATTATCCTAAACTTAAATAAAACTGACTCTACATCGTTTATTTATAATAATGACCATCTTACAACCCGTCTGTAATATGGCTAAGTACTGCTTACGAATAATTATCCTAAACTTTAATAAAAGTGACTCTACATTCTTTATTTTTAATAATGACCATCTTACAACCCGTCTGTAATATGGCTAAGTACTGCTTACGAATAATTATCCTAAACTTTAATAAAAGTGACTGTATATCCTTTATTTTTAATAATGACCATCTTACAACCCGTCTGTAATATGGCTAAGTACTGCTTACGAATAATTATCCTAAACTTTAATAAAACTGACTTTACATCCTTTATTTTTAATAATGACCATCTTACAACCCGTCTGTAATATGGCTAAGTACTGCTTACGAATAATTATCCTAAACTTTAATAAAACTGACTCTACATTATTTATTTTTAATAATGACCATCTTACAACCCGTCTGTAATATGGCTAAGTACTGCTTACGAATAATTATCCTAAACTTTAATAAAACTGACTGTACATCGTTTATTTTTAATAATGACCATCTTACAACCCGTCTGTAATATGGCTAAGTACTGCTTACGAATAATTATCCTAAACTTTAATAAAACTGACTCTACATTCTTTATTTTTAATAATGACCATCTTACAACCCGTCTGTAATATGGCTAAGTACTGCTTACGAATAATTATCCTAAACTTTAATAAAAGTGACTCTACATCCTTTATTTTTAATAATGACCATCTTACAACCCGTATGTAATATGGCTAAGTACTGCTTACGAATAATTATCCTAAACTTTAATAAAAGTGACTCTACATTCTTTATTTTTAATAATGACCATCTTACAACCCGTCTGTAATATGGCTAAGTACTGCTTACGAATAATTATCCTAAACTTTAATAAAAGTGACTCTATATATTTTATTTTTAATAATGACCATCTTACAATCCGTCTGTAATATGGCTAAGTACTGCTTACGAATAATTATCCTAAACTTTAATAAAACTGACTCTACATCCTTTATTTTTAATAATGACCATCTTACAACCCGTCTGTAATATGGCTAAGTACTGCTTACGAATAATTATCCTAAACTTTAATAAAAGTGACTCTACATCCTTTATTTTTAATAATGACCATCTTACAACCCGTCTGTAATATGGCTAAGTACTGCTTACGAATAATTATCCTAAACTTTAATAAAACTGACTCTGCATCCTTTATTTTTAATAATGACCATCTTACAACCCGTATGTAATATGGCTAAGTACTGCTTACGAATAATTATCCTAAACTTTAATAAAAAAGACTCTACATCCTTTATTTTTAATAATGACCATCTTACAACCCGTATGTAATATGGCTAAGTACTGCTTACGAATAATTATCCTAAACTTTAATAAAAGTGATTCTACATCGTTTATTTTTAATAATGACCATCTTACAACCCGTCTGTAATATGGCTAAGTACTGCTTACGAATAATTATCCTAAACTTTAATAAAACTGACTCTATATCCTTTATTTTTAATAATGACCATCTTACAACCCGTCTGTAATATGGCTAAGTACTGCTTACGAATAATTATCCTAAACTTTAATAAAACTGACTCTATATCCTTTATTTTTAATAATGACCATCTTACAACCCGTCTGTAATATGGCTAAGTACTGCTTACGAATAATTATCCTAAACTTTAATAAAACTGACTCTATATCCTTTATTTTTAATAATGACCATCTTACAACCCGTCTGTAATATGGCTAAGTACTGCTTACGAATAATTATCCTAAACTTTAATAAAACTGACTGTACATCGTTTATTTTTAATAATGACCATCTTACAACCCGTCTGTAATATGGCTAAGTACTGCTTACGAATAATTATCCTAAACTTTAATAAAACTGACTCTACATCGTTTATTTATAATAATGACCATCTTACAACCCGTCTGTAATATGGCTAAGTACTGCTTACGAATAATTATCCTAAACTTTAATAAAAGTGACTCTACATTCTTTATTTTTAATAATGACCATCTTACAACCCGTCTGTAATATGGCTAAGTACTGCTTACGAATAATTATCCTAAACTTTAATAAAAGTGACTCTACATCCTTTATTTTTAATAATGACCATCTTACAACCCGTATGTAATATGGCTAAGTACTGCTTACGAATAATTATCCTAAACTTTAATAAAAGTGACTGTACATTCTTTATTTTTAATAATGACCATCTTACAACCCGTCTGTAATATGGCTAAGTACTGCTTACGAATAATTATCCTAAACTTTAATAAAAGTGACTCTATATATTTTATTTTTAATAATGACCATCTTACAATCCGTCTGTAATATGGCTAAGTACTGCTTACGAATAATTATCCTAAACTTTAATAAAACTGACTCTACATCCTTTATTTTTAATAATGACCATCTTACAACCCGTCTGTAATATGGCTAAGTACTGCTTACGAATAATTATCCTAAACTTTAATAAAACTGACTCTCCATCCTTTATTTTTAATAATGACCATCTTACAACCCGTCTGTAATATGGCTAAGTACTGCTTACGAATAATTATCCTAAACTTTAATAAAAGTGACTCTACATCCTTTATTTTTAATAATGACCATCTTACAACCCGTCTGTAATATGGCTAAGTACTGCTTACGAATAATTATCCTAAACTTTAATATAACTGACTCTGCATCCTTTATTTTTAATAATGACCATCTTACAACCCGTATGTAATATGGCTAAGTACTGCTTACGAATAATTATCCTAAACTTTAATAAAAGTGACTCTATATACTTTATTTTTAATAATGACCATCTTACAACCCGTATGTAATATGGCTAAGTACTGCTTACGAATAATTATCCTAAACTTTAATAAAACTGACTCTGCATCCTTTATTTTTAATAATGACCATCTTACAACCCGTATGTAATATGGCTAAGTACTGCTTACGAATAATTATCCTAAACTTTAATAAAAAAGACTCTACATCCTTTATTTTTAATAATGACCATCTTACAACCCGTATGTAATATGGCTAAGTACTGCTTACGAATAATTATCCTAAACTTTAATAAAAGTGATTCTACATCGTTTATTTTTAATAATGACCATCTTACAACCCGTCTGTAATATGGCTAAGTACTGCTTACGAATAATTATCCTAAACTTTAATAAAACTGACTCTATATCCTTTATTTTTAATAATGACCATCTTACAACCCGTCTGTAATATGGCTAAGTACTGCTTACGAATAATTATCCTAAACTTTAATAAAAGTGACTGTATATCCTTTATTTTTAATAATGACCATCTTACAACCCGTCTGTAATATGGCTAAGTACTGCTTACGAATAATTATCCTAAACTTTAATAAAACTGACTCTATATCCTTTATTTTTAATAATGACCATCTTACAACCCGTCTGTAATATGGCTAAGTACTGCTTACGAATAATTATCCTAAACTTTAATAAAACTGACTGTACATCGTTTATTTTTAATAATGACCATCTTACAACCCGTCTGTAATATGGCTAAGTACTGCTTACGAATAATTATCCTAAACTTTAATAAAACTGACTCTACATCGTTTATTTATAATAATGACCATCTTACAACCCGTCTGTAATATGGCTAAGTACTGCTTACGAATAATTATCCTAAACTTTAATAAAAGTGACTCTACATTCTTTATTTTTAATAATGACCATCTTACAACCCGTCTGTAATATGGCTAAGTACTGCTTACGAATAATTATCCTAAACTTTAATAAAAGTGACTGTATATCCTTTATTTTAAATAATGACCATCTTACAACCCGTCTGTAATATGACTAAGTACTGCTTACGAATAATTATCCTAAACTTTAATAAAACTGACTTTACATCCTTTATTTTTAATAATGACCATCTTACAACCCGTCTGTAATATGGCTAAGTACTGCTTACGAATAATTATCCTAAACTTTAATAAAAGTGACTCTACATCCTTTATTTTTAATAATGACCATCTTACAACCCGTCTGTAATATGGCTAAGTACTGCTTACGAATAATTATCCTAAACTTTAATAAAACTGACTCTGCATCCTTTATTTTTAATAATGACCATCTTACAACCCGTATGTAATATGGCTAAGTACTGCTTACGAATAATTATCCTAAACTTTAATAAAAGTGACTCTATATACTTTATTTTTAATAATGACCATCTTACAACCCGTATGTAATATGGCTAAGTACTGCTTACGAATAATTATCCTAAACTTTAATAAAACTGACTCTGCATCCTTTATTTTTAATAATGACCATCTTACAACCCGTATGTAATATGGCTAAGTACTGCTTACGAATAATTATCCTAAACTTTAATAAAAGTGATTCTACATCGTTTATTTTTAATAATGACCATCTTACAACCCGTCTGTAATATGGCTAAGTACTGCTTACGAATAATTATCCTAAACTTTAATAAAACTGACTCTATATCCTTTATTTTTAATAATGACCATCTTACAACCCGTCTGTAATATGGCTAAGTACTGCTTACGAATAATTATCCTAAACTTTAATAAAACTGACTCTATATCCTTTATTTTTAATAATGACCATCTTACAACCCGTCTGTAATATGGCTAAGTACTGCTTACGAATAATTATCCTAAACTTTAATAAAACTGACTCTATATCCTTTATTTTTAATAATGACCATCTTACAACCCGTCTGTAATATGGCTAAGTACTGCTTACGAATAATTATCCTAAACTTTAATAAAACTGACTGTACATCGTTTATTTTTAATAATGACCATCTTACAACCCGTCTGTAATATGGCTAAGTACTGCTTACGAATAATTATCCTAAACTTTAATAAAACTGACTCTACATCGTTTATTTTTAATAATGACCATCTTACAACCCGTCTGTAATATGGCTAAGTACTGCTTACGAATAATTATCCTAAACTTTAATAAAACTGACTCTATATATTTTATTTTTAATAATGACCATCTTACAATCCGTCTGTAATATGGCTAAGTACTGCTTACGAATAATTGTCCTAAACTTTAATAAAAGTGACTCTACATTCTTTATTCTTAATAATGACCATCTTACAACCCGTATGTAATATGGCTAAGTACTGCTTACGAATAATTATCCTAAACTTTAATAAAAGTGACTGTATATCCTTTATTTTTAATAATGACCATCTTACAACCCGTCTGTAATATGGCTAAGTACTGCTTACGAATAATTATCCTAAACTTTAATAAAACTGACTCTACATCCTTTATTTTTAATAATGACCATCTTACAACCCGTCTGTAATATGGCTAAGTACTGCTTACGAATAATTATCCTAAACTTTAATAAAACTGACTCTACATCCTTTATTTTTAATAATGACCATCTTACAACCCGTCTGTAATATGGCTAAGTACTGCTTACGAATAATTATCCTAAACTTTAATAAAACTGACTCTACATTCTTTATTTTTAATAATGACCATCTTACAACCCGTCTGTAATATGGCTAAGTACTGCTTACGAATAATTATCCTAAACTTTCATAAAAGTGACTCTACATTCTTTATTTTTAATAATGACCATCTTACAACCCGTCTGTAATATGGCTAAGTACTGCTTACGAATAATTATCCTAAACTTTAATAAAACTGACTGTACATCGTTTATTTTTAATAATGACCATCTTACAACCCGTCTGTAATATGGCTAAGTACTGCTTACGAATAATTATCCTAAACTTTAATAAAACTGACTCTACATTCTTTATTTTTAATAATGACCATCTTACAACCCGTCTGTAATATGGCTAAGTACTGCTTACGAATAATTATCCTAAACTTTAATAAAAGTGACTGTATATCCTTTATTTTTAATAATGACCATCTTACAACCCGTATGTAATAGGGCTAAGTACTGCTTACGAATAATTATCCTAAACTTTAATAAAACTGACTCTACATCGTTTGTTTTTAATAATGACCATCTTACAACCCGTCTGTAATATGGCTAAGTACTGCTTACGAATAATTATCCTAAACTTTAATAAAACTGACTCTATATCCTTTATTTTTAATAATGACCATCTTACAACCCGTCTGTAATATGGCTAAGTACTGCTTACGAATAATTATCCTAAACTTTAATAAAAAAGTCTCTACATCCTTTATTTTTAATAATGACCATCTTACAACCCGTCTGTAATATGGCTAAGTACTGCTTACGAATAATTATCCTAAACTTTAATAAAAAAGACTCTACATCCTTTATTTTTAATAATGACCATCTTACAACCCGTCTGTAACATGGCTAAGTACTGCTTACGAATAATTATCCTAAACTTTAATAAAACTGACTCTCCATCGTTTATTTTTAATAATGACCATCTTACAACCCGTCTGTAATATGGCTAAGTACTGCTTACGAATAATTATCCTAAACTTTAATAAAACTGACTCTCCATCGTTTATTTTTAATAATGACCATCTTACAACCCGTCTGTAATATAGCTAAGTACTGCTTACGAATAATTATCCTAAACTTTAATAAAACTGACTCTACATCCTTTATTTTTAATAATGACCATCTTACAACCCGTCTGTAATATGGCTAAGTCCTGCTTACGAATAATTATCCTAAACTTTAATAAAACTGACTCTATATCCTTTATTTTTAATAATGACCATCTTACAACCCGTATTTAATATGGCTAAGTACTGCTTACGAATAATTATCCTAAACTTTAATAAAACTGACTTTACATCCTTTATTTTTAATAATGACCATCTTACAACCCGTCTGTAATATGGCTAAGTACTGCTTACGAATAATTATCCTAAACTTTAATAAAAGTGACTCTACATCCTTTATTTTTAATAATGACCATCTTACAACCCGTCTGTAATATGGCTAAGTACTGCTTACGAATAATTATCCTAAACTTTAATAAAACTGACTCTGCATCCTTTATTTTTAATAATGACCATCTTACAACCCGTATGTAATATGGCTAAGTACTGCTTACGAATAATTATCCTAAACTTTAATAAAAGTGACTCTATATACTTTATTTTTAATAATGACCATCTTACAACCCGTATGTAATATGGCTAAGTACTGCTTACGAATAATTATCCTAAACTTTAATAAAACTGACTCTGCATCCTTTATTTTTAATAATGACCATCTTACAACCCGTATGTAATATGGCTAAGTACTGCTTACGAATAATTATTCTAAACTTTAATAAAAGTGATTCTACATCGTTTATTTTTAATAATGACCATCTTACAACCCGTCTGTAATATGGCTAAGTACTGCTTACGAATAATTATCCTAAACTTTAATAAAACTGACACTATATCCTTTATTTTTAATAATGACCATCTTACAACCCGTCTGTAATATGGCTAAGTACTGCTTACGAATAATTATCCTAAACTTTAATAAAACTGACTCTATATCCTTTATTTTTAATAATGACCATCTTACAACCCGTCTGTAATATGGCTAAGTACTGCTTACGAATAATTATCCTAAACTTTAATAAAAGTGACTCTACATCCTTTATTTTTAATAATGACCATCTTACAACCCGTCTGTAATATGGCTAAGTACTGCTTACGAATAATTATCCTAAACTTTAATATAACTGACTCTGCATCCTTTATTTTTAATAATGACCATCTTACAACCCGTCTGTAATATGGCTAAGTACTGCTTACGAATAATTATCCTAAACTTTAATAAAACTGACTCTTCATCGTTTATTTTTAATAATGACCATCTTACAACCCGTCTGTAATATGGCTAAGTACTGCTTACGAATAATTATCCTAAACTTTAATAAAACTGACTCTATATATTTTATTTTTAATAATGACCATCTTACAATCCGTCTGTAATATGGCTAAGTACTGCTTACGAATAATTATCCTAAACTTTAATAAAACTGACTCTACATTCTTTATTCTTAATAATGACCATCTTACAACCCGTATGTAATATGGCTAAGTACTGCTTACGAATAATTATCCTAAACTTTAATAAAAGTGACTGTATATCCTTTATTTTTAATAATGACCATCTTACAACCCGTCTGTAATATGGCTAAGTACTGCTTACGAATAATTATCCTAAACTTTAATAAAACTGACTGTACATCGTTTATTTTTAATAATGACCATCTTACAACCCGTCTGTAATATGGCTAAGTACTGCTTACGAATAATTATCCTAAACTTTAATAAAACTGACTCTACATTCTTTATTTTTAATAATGACCATCTTACAACCCGTCTGTAATATGGCTAAGTACTGCTTACGAATAATTATCCTAAACTTTAATAAAAGTGACTGTATATCCTTTATTTTTAATAATGACCATCTTACAACCCGTATGTAATAGGGCTAAGTACTGCTTACGAATAATTATCCTAAACTTTAATAAAACTGACTCTACATCGTTTGTTTTTAATAATGACCATCTTACAACCCGTCTGTAATATGGCTAAGTACTGCTTACGAATAATTATCCTAAACTTTAATAAAACTGACTCTATATCCTTTATTTTTAATAATGACCATCTTACAACCCGTCTGTAATATGGCTAAGTACTGCTTACGAATAATTATCCTAAACTTTAATAAAACTGACTGTACATCGTTTATTTTTAATAATGACCATCTTACAACCCGTCTGTAATATGGCTAAGTACTGCTTACGAATAATTATCCTAAACTTTAATAAAACTGACTCTACATCGTTTATTTATAATAATGACCATCTTACAACCCGTCTGTAATATGGCTAAGTACTGCTTACGAATAATTATCCTAAACTTTAATAAAAGTGACTCTACATTCTTTATTTTTAATAATGACCATCTTACAACCCGTCTGTAATATGGCTAAGTACTGCTTACGAATAATTATCCTAAACTTTAATAAAAGTGACTCTACATCCTTTATTTTTAATAATGACCATCTTACAACCCGTATGTAATATGGCTAAGTACTGCTTACGAATAATTATCCTAAACTTTAATAAAAGTGACACTACATTCTTTATTTTTAATAATGACCATCTTACAACCCGTCTGTAATATGGCTAAGTACTGCTTACGAATAATTATCCTAAACTTTAATAAAAGTGACTCTATATATTTTATTTTTAATAATGACCATCTTACAATCCGTCTGTAATATGGCTAAGTACTGCTTACGAATAATTATCCTAAACTTTAATAAAACTGACTCTACATCCTTTATTTTTAATAATGACCATCTTACAACCCGTCTGTAATATGGCTAAGTACTGCTTACGAATAATTATCCTAAACTTTAATAAAACTGACTCTCCATCCTTTATTTTTAATAATGACCATCTTACAACCCGTCTGTAATATGGCTAGGTACTGCTTACGAATAATTATCCTAAACTTTAATAAAAGTGACTCTACATCCTTTATTTTTAATAATGACCATCTTACAACCCGTCTGTAATATGGCTAAGTACTGCTTACGAATAATTATCCTAAACTTTAATATAACTGACTCTGCATCCTTTATTTTTAATAATGACCATCTTACAACCCGTATGTAATATGGCTAAGTACTGCTTACGAATAATTATCCTAAACTTTAATAAAAGTGACTCTATATACTTTATTTTTAATAATGACCATCTTACAACCCGTATGTAATATGGCTAAGTACTGCTTACGAATAATTATCCTAAACTTTAATAAAACTGACTCTGCATCCTTTATTTTTAATAATGACCATCTTACAACCCGTATGTAATATGGCTAAGTACTGCTTACGAATAATTATCCTAAACTTTAATAAAAAAGACTCTACATCCTTTATTTTTAATAATGACCATCTTACAACCCGTATGTAATATGGCTAAGTACTGCTTACGAATAATTATCCTAAACTTTAATAAAAGTGATTCTACATCGTTTATTTTTAATAATGACCATCTTACAACCCGTCTGTAATATGGCTAAGTACTGCTTACGAATAATTATCCTAAACTTTAATAAAACTGACTCTATATCCTTTATTTTTAATAATGACCATCTTACAACCCGTCTGTAATATGGCTAAGTACTGCTTACGAATAATTATCCTAAACTTTAATAAAAGTGACTGTATATCCTTTATTTTTAATAATGACCATCTTACAACCCGTCTGTAATATGGCTAAGTACTGCTTACGAATAATTATCCTAAACTTTAATAAAACTGACTCTATATCCTTTATTTTTAATAATGACCATCTTACAACCCGTCTGTAATATGGCTAAGTACTGCTTACGAATAATTATCCTAAACTTTAATAAAACTGACTGTACATCGTTTATTTTTAATAATGACCATCTTACAACCCGTCTGTAATATGGCTAAGTACTGCTTACGAATAATTATCCTAAACTTTAATAAAAGTGACTGTATATCCTTTATTTTAAATAATGACCATCTTACAACCCGTCTGTAATATGGCTAAGTACTGCTTACGAATAATTATCCTAAACTTTAATAAAACTGACTTTACATCCTTTATTTTTAATAATGACCATCTTACAACCCGTCTGTAATATGGCTAAGTACTGCTTACGAATAATTATCCTAAACTTTAATAAAAGTGACTCTACATCCTTTATTTTTAATAATGACCATCTTACAACCCGTCTGTAATATGGCTAAGTACTGCTTACGAATAATTATCCTAAACTTTAATAAAACTGACTCTGCATCCTTTATTTTTAATAATGACCATCTTACAACCCGTATGTAATATGGCTAAGTACTGCTTACGAATAATTATCCTAAACTTTAATAAAAGTGACTCTATATACTTTATTTTTAATAATGACCATCTTACAACCCGTATGTAATATGGCTAAGTACTGCTTACGAATAATTATCCTAAACTTTAATAAAACTGACTCTGCATCCTTTATTTTTAATAATGACCATCTTACAACCCGTATGTAATATGGCTAAGTACTGCTTACGAATAATTATCCTAAACTTTAATAAAAGTGATTCTACATCGTTTATTTTTAATAATGACCATCTTACAACCCGTCTGTAATATGGCTAAGTACTGCTTACGAATAATTATCCTAAACTTTAATAAAACTGACTCTATATCCTTTATTTTTAATAATGACCATCTTACAACCCGTCTGTAATATGGCTAAGTACTGCTTACGAATAATTATCCTAAACTTTAATAAAACTGACTCTATATCCTTTATTTTTAATAATGACCATCTTACAACCCGTCTGTAATATGGCTAAGTACTGCTTACGAATAATTATCCTAAACTTTAATAAAACTGACTCTATATCCTTTATTTTTAATAATGACCATCTTACAACCCGTCTGTAATATGGCTAAGTACTGCTTACGAATAATTATCCTAAACTTTAATAAAACTGACTGTACATCGTTTATTTTTAATAATGACCATCTTACAACCCGTCTGTAATATGGCTAAGTACTGCTTACGAATAATTATCCTAAACTTTAATAAAACTGACTCTACATCGTTTATTTTTAATAATGACCATCTTACAACCCGTCTGTAATATGGCTAAGTACTGCTTACGAATAATTATCCTAAACTTTAATAAAACTGACTCTATATATTTTATTTTTAATAATGACCATCTTACAATCCGTCTGTAATATGGCTAAGTACTGCTTACGAATAATTATCCTAAACTTTAATAAAAGTGACTCTACATTCTTTATTCTTAATAATGACCATCTTACAACCCGTATGTAATATGGCTAAGTACTGCTTACGAATAATTATCCTAAACTTTAATAAAAGTGACTGTATATCCTTTATTTTTAATAATGACCATCTTACAACCCGTCTGTAATATGGCTAAGTACTGCTTACGAATAATTATCCTAAACTTTAATAAAACTGACTCTACATCCTTTATTTTTAATAATGACCATCTTACAACCCGTCTGTAATATGGCTAAGTACTGCTTACGAATAATTATCCTAAACTTTAATAAAACTGACTCTACATCCTTTATTTTTAATAATGACCATCTTACAACCCGTCTGTAATATGGCTAAGTACTGCTTACGAATAATTATCCTAAACTTTAATAAAACTGACTCTACATTCTTTATTTTTAATAATGACCATCTTACAACCCGTCTGTAATATGGCTAAGTACTGCTTACGAATAATTATCCTAAACTTTCATAAAAGTGACTCTACATTCTTTATTTTTAATAATGACCATCTTACAACCCGTCTGTAATATGGCTAAGTACTGCTTACGAATAATTATCCTAAACTTTAATAAAACTGACTGTACATCGTTTATTTTTAATAATGACCATCTTACAACCCGTCTGTAATATGGCTAAGTACTGCTTACGAATAATTATCCTAAACTTTAATAAAACTGACTCTACATTCTTTATTTTTAATAATGACCATCTTACAACCCGTCTGTAATATGGCTAAGTACTGCTTACGAATAATTATCCTAAACTTTAATAAAAGTGACTGTATATCCTTTATTTTTAATAATGACCATCTTACAACCCGTATGTAATAGGGCTAAGTACTGCTTACGAATAATTATCCTAAACTTTAATAAAACTGACTCTACATCGTTTGTTTTTAATAATGACCATCTTACAACCCGTCTGTAATATGGCTAAGTACTGCTTACGAATAATTATCCTAAACTTTAATAAAACTGACTCTATATCCTTTATTTTTAATAATGACCATCTTACAACCCGTCTGTAATATGGCTAAGTACTGCTTACGAATAATTATCCTAAACTTTAATAAAAAAGTCTCTACATCCTTTATTTTTAATAATGACCATCTTACAACCCGTCTGTAATATGGCTAAGTACTGCTTACGAATAATTATCCTAAACTTTAATAAAAAAGACTCTACATCCTTTATTTTTAATAATGACCATCTTACAACCCGTCTGTAACATGGCTAAGTACTGCTTACGAATAATTATCCTAAACTTTAATAAAACTGACTCTCCATCGTTTATTTTTAATAATGACCATCTTACAACCCGTCTGTAATATGGCTAAGTACTGCTTACGAATAATTATCCTAAACTTTAATAAAACTGACTCTCCATCGTTTATTTTTAATAATGACCATCTTACAACCCGTCTGTAATATAGCTAAGTACTGCTTACGAATAATTATCCTAAACTTTAATAAAACTGACTCTACATCCTTTATTTTTAATAATGACCATCTTACAACCCGTCTGTAATATGGCTAAGTCCTGCTTACGAATAATTATCCTAAACTTTAATAAAACTGACTCTATATCCTTTATTTTTAATAATGACCATCTTACAACCCGTATTTAATATGGCTAAGTACTGCTTACGAATAATTATCCTAAACTTTAATAAAAGTTACTCTACATTCTTTATTTTTAATAATGACTATCTCACAACCCCAATGTAATATGACTAAGTACGAATAGTGGTAAGTTGTCAACTCTTGCCGAAGGAGACCCGAAGGCTCCCTTTTCAAAAGCTACTATACTGAGATGTATGGGAAGGCGCCACTCCTTTCCCTGGATTGCTCCACTTTACCCTTAAAACGTACCTTATATTCCTGAATGTTAAGCATGGAACTATTAAGTACCATTTTTAAAGTCTTTGGTATGACGTGACCTGGGATTGAACTCAGGTCTCCCGGATCATTGGCGAACACTCTACCCACCAGACCAATTAGTGGGTCTACTTTCTTTATTTTTAATAATGACTCATACAATTCGTATGTAGTTTGAGTAAATACTAAAATTGATGATAATAATAATAACAACAGATATTGAGTGATTGATTAGATATCAGAACTTATAAGAAAGGTGGCATATTTCGAATAAGCTAGACTGATTTATCCAAAATTGGTCCGGAATGTGATGGAGATTGATCATTTGACTGGGAAAACAGATGTCAGGTGAAGGAGATATAAACTGATAGGTGTGTTTAATATATAAAAATAAGAGAGATAGATAGAGAGATTGAGAGAGAGAGAGAGAGAGAGAGAGAGAGAGAGAGAGAGTAATGGAAAGCCATCAAATTGATTTGTGTGCGCGTCTCCATGTTTGTTGTCCTTTGCTAACAACAAGAGAAAGTTTTCTACTGTAGTTCGATGTTCATTTAGCAATACAATGTTGTTTATGAGAATCATCTCCTCTGGGTGCTCCTACGTTTTTGATCTTTTGCCATTCTATGAAAATCAGAAAATTTGATGTATCATGCACTTACAATGAGAGAGAGCCTGCTATAGTTCGATGGTCACTTAGCAATCTGGTGTTGCTCATGATTTTGATTCTAACTGGGTGACCCCACACTTTTTTGTTAAAATCATTTTTCTAGAACTTCAAATTTAACTCAAGATTTGTTCAATGGTCCGTTGGTCGCCTAGAGTGACAATCATTAAGCGATGTTTCTATATATACGCTATCCTCACTTAGATGCTCTATCTCTGATATTGAACAATCTTTATTCATAAATATCACAAGTTATATATATATATATATATGAAATCAAGAGATTTCTATACTAAAAAAATGTAAATTTTTGTACCAAAAAAAAAAAGGGCTCGAAAAGGTCTAAGTTTGTTATCTATATTTTTGTATTTATTGACCAATGAGCATTTTCGTTTTAGTTTGAGAATTTTGAGATATTTCGCTGACAAGAATATTTGACTTACTTTGAGCACCTCTTGTGGTGTAAGTTTTGCAAGGTAGACTTGAAAACCAACACGAGTGAGCTCGACTCTCACTGGATGCCCATTGATATAGTCTTTTGCCATGTCTAAGCAAAAAGCTTAGTAAATTACTATTTGATCTGCCACATAAAAATTGAAGGTCAAAATCATTTAAGAAATCTTTCCTTTCCGAAATCGTAAAAAATACATTTTTAAACAATTCAAAGAAAACTCGTCAACGTTTCCGTTTATTTATTTTGAGTGAAAATTTAACATTCTTTTCTTTCAAGAATGCATTTAATTTAAAAAATTTGCTTAATCGTCAAAAAAGTGGACGAATTTGTTTGTTTATATTTTTATTGCGTTA
Organism: Sepioteuthis lessoniana; assembly: GCA_963585895.1. Classification (NCBI taxonomy): domain Eukaryota; kingdom Metazoa; phylum Mollusca; class Cephalopoda; order Myopsida; family Loliginidae; genus Sepioteuthis; species Sepioteuthis lessoniana. Next base: position 230,626 of record CAUZXS010005586.1, on the reverse strand, counting down.
AAAATATTCGAATTGCTATTACATCTGTCCCCTGATGATGAAAAAAATTTTCAGCAGTGGCTCCATATACTTTTAAGGCATAAATAGGTTTTTATCTTTATATTGGAACATTCTCACACAAAGTGTTATATAATCAATAAATGGTTTTCTTTTTATTTTAATCATTTTTCATTCATTATATTTTATCATTCAGTTTGGTTGGGCTTTAAACTATTCGGGTTAAGAGTTCAGGTGCATAGCATTGGGTACAGTTTATGCTCGCGCGCTAAGGATATGACAATCACCATTGTCATAATAAACCACTGACAGGAAATGGGGCTGGAGTGTCGATGACGTCATGCCCAGAAGAGATGGGCTGAGAATTTGGAAGATTTTGAAAAAGATGCAGTTGAGGTCTGACCATGATGTAGAGAAGTTGGGGTTTCGACCATTGAGGCATACGGTTGAATTTTTCGGATCTCTACCAACAGAGATCGTAAACATCACGGGATGTGCAGCGCGTTTGTGGGGTCAGATAGTATGGTCAGCATAGTAAGAATTGTGTCTCTCTCTCTTTGTGTCGAAGAACCGAAGTCAGAAGTTAATGAATGCGTTCGTGTCTGGAACAAGAGTCCCGCTTGTGTATTTGAATTGTCTGGTTGGCATGTGTATACGTGTTGTATACAACAAAAGATCTTTAACACACACAAAATTTATCAATTCACACTTAGACCACACAAACTACGACATTGTAAGTATCATCTCTTTTTTATGACGTGAACATTAGCAAATATTTCCGCTCTGACTAATATTTTTACGAAAAAAGATTTTATACATTCTGTTTTTCTGCAAACTTTTAACTCAGTTTAAAGAAATAAAAACTTATTGATTTTTAGGTCGGAGTTTTATTTAATCATTCACGCTTTTGTCCGCAATATATATATATATATATATATATATGTGTGTGTGTGTGTGTGTGTGTGTGTGTGTGTGTGTGTGTGTGTGTGTGTGTGTGTGACTGTGTGTGTTCCATTTCTTTCTCCCCTTGTTTTTTTCCCACCTTCCTTCTTTTCTCCGTTCAATTCGAATCTACAGATGCAGACGATAAGCATCTAATGTATACCATTAGCTATTTCTTTCTTTCTTTCTTTCTTTCTTTCTTTCTTTCTTTCTTTCTTTCTTTCTTTGACCTGGAGAGTGTTCTTTTTATCCCTTTCTTTCCTTACAATCAAAACGGAATGTTCCATTATTTACCTGAACGTATGACAGGTTCGTAACATTGAATGCATGTGGTCACGTCTTATTCAATTAATCAATAAGAATCAGTCAAGAGTGACCATCGGACATATGGAATTAACAAACTTTAAAATCCATTGTTGATTGTGAATTTGATCCATACAGGGAACCCCCTCGCTTTTGATCTTTTGCCATACTAAACTAAGTTAAATCTAAAATTCTTAATGTTACGCTTTATTTTTCATCAACTTTTCAGAAAATTTTAAATTCTTAGTTAAAATAATTAATACAAAAGCGTTAAAGTTTTTTTATTAATTATTTTAACTAAGAATTTTAAATTTTCTAAATTTTGAAGACGATAGAAATATTGCGTGATTGGACTTCCATACTTTGAAGTAAACTAGAATTTACTCAAATCTTCCGAAAGAAATTAACCGATTTGGACAACGGAAAACTTTACCGATTCCAACTTTTTGTTTACTTCTAGATTGATTCATGTCAACGACATGTCAATCTGTCTAGGGTTATTTTATACCAAGAGGTTAGGGAATCGCATTCATAGTACGTTTATATCTATATTTTTGTACAATTGTTTTTTAAGAAGTTTTTTGCAAATGGTCTTATCGAATATGCATGATATTTAAATAAATCTATTTGACCCATTGATGGGGGACTCTAACAGGTTCTACTACTCCAGGTCGGAGTGGGCCTGGGAGTAATGGCCGTGAAGGGATCCTCTACACTACCCAGATCTTTAGAACTGAAGCTTCCACATCACATGCAGTTTAGTGTCATACCGAGGACACCCTCTTTTTAAAGGAGTCTTAATCCTCTTTAGGGGATATATTTTAAGCCTTGTCGACCGAACTATTTACTTCTCGAGTTGTCGGCCTCGTCAGATTTTTCACTCTTTTTCACGAAATATCACTTTGTCACTCTGGCAAGAATAATTTTCTGCTGAACACTATACAATTCAAGAACGAAAACTCTTCTTGGACTAACACCTTCGGCCACAGTTACCGTTCCTGAATGGACACTTTGAATTTAATAATTCTTTCTGCTCTCCTGATTACAAATCCCGTGTTTATTGACCTATGCTGACTTCTCAGTGACCTGAACCAATTATTCGAATGACAAGGCTCCTTCCGGGACTAGAGAAGAAAAAGTCTACACTACTTATACAAAAGATAGACAACTCTGTTTGTAAAGCTTGCGAAAATTCCTGATCAACGACAAACTCTTTCTTATCGATTTGCAATACTTTTCTATAAATTAGCATTGATTTCTATAATAAAATCATTTCTATAAATTAGCAGAAGATTTCTGAATAAAATCATTTCTATGAATTAGCAAAGAATTTCTATAGCAAAATCATTTCTATAAATCAGCAATGGATTTCTATAAAAATGATAATTTCTATAAATTAGCAACAAATTTCTATAATAACATAATTTCTATAAATTAGCAACAAATTTCTATAATAACATTATTTGTATAAATTAGCAACAGATTTCTATAATAACATAATTTCTATAAAATAGCAATTGATTTCTATAATAACATTATTTCTATAAATTAGCAATAGATTTCTATAATAACATGATTTCTATAAATTAGCAACAGATTTCTATAATAATATAATTTCTATGAATTAGCAATTGATTTCTATAACATGATTTCTATAAATTAGCAATAGATTTCTATAATAACATGATTTCTATAAATTAGCAACATATTTCTATAATAACATAATTTCTATAAATTAGAAAATGGATGTCAATTGTAAAATCATTTCGATAAATTAGCAATAGATTTCTATAATAAAATCATTCCTACAAATAAGCAATGGATTTCTATAGTAAAATCATTTCTATTAATTAGAAACGAATTTCTCTTACAAAATAATCTTAAATATATCATTGTAACTCGCGTACTTTGTAATAAGTTGTTTGGTTCTACGGCATCTCAACCGTTGTTGGGTTATTTAGTGCTAAAATGTGTTTTTAAGGTAGTTACATGGTTTCAGGTTACGATTTCTGTTTAATAAGAATCTTTTGTTTGCACACAGTTATATGGTTTTAAAGTATTCCTATCAAATACTAATAATTTTCAAACTGATAAATTTGACCCTTACATAGGATCCTAGCAGGTAATACCATTTCATGTAACAGTGGAACTGGGAGTAATTGCAACTAAAAGGTGACGCCGCACTCCCTAGTGCTTCCAAATTGAATGTAGTTTAATGTATATCCAATACATCCAAGAAGGTAGTTTGTAGTCACTTCGTAATTAATGAACTTTTTAAGGTCCTATCAAAAGACGGAACCATCATTTTATTTTGTGGCGATTTTTAAAAATTTTTGATGTCTGCATGGTTTCAAGTATTCCTATTTAAATGTTAATAATTTTTTAAAACAGATGGGACTGTTACAAGTATTACAATTCCAGGTCAGAATATGGGCAACGAAGTGGTGACTCTACACTCCATAGAGCTGCGGGATTGTAACCTTACCATTGAATGCAGTTTAATGATCACCCTTTTTGGGTGGGTGGGTGGGGGGTAGAAGAAAGGTCTTATTTCCTCAGAAAGGTGTGCAGTCGGGGTATAATTATTCCATCTTCTTTTTCTAGCTTTTTTTCCTTTTATGGCTTGACCCTTATTTACATTTTTGCTTCTCGCTCTTTCTTCCTTCGGTCATTGTAACCCTTCATCATGTGCGTGTGGGGAGTGTGTTTACGTTCACTTTATCAAATAGTTCGGACAAAGGCATGAATCCACTTCTTCTTGGACAAATTAAACTTTAAAAGTTAAAAAAGTATAAAGAATATCCTTTCCTATCTTGGCGTCAAATTATCTTCAGACCAGATTGGCTAATCCAACAACAGTCCTGCTTCCCAAATCCTTACACCAAAGTACTGCTACCCCCATCTTCACACCAAAGTACTCCTACCCCCATATTCACACCAAAGTACTGCTACCTCCACCTATCTACCAAAGTGATGCTACCTCCAACTTTCTGCCAAAGTGCTGCTCTCCACCATGTTTATACCAAAGTGGTGCTACCCCCAGACTCATAGCCAAGTGATGATACCACCGCCTTTCTGCCAAAGTGCTGCTCCCCCTATGTTTATACGAAAGTGCTGCTACCCCCATCTTTATAACAGTGCTACTACTCCCATTTTTATAGGAAAGTGCTTCTACCCCCGAATCCATACCAAAGTGCCGCTACCCCGATCTTCATGCCAAAATGTTACTACCCCCATCCTTATACCAAATTGCTGCAACCCTCATCTTTATACCAAACTGCTCAAGCTCCATTTTCATACCAAATTGCAACTATCCCAATTTTTATGCCAAACTGCAACTAACATCATCTGTATATCAACGTGCTGCTACCCTCATATTCCTATCAAATTGCTGCTACTCCCATTTTTATACCAAAGTGTTGCTACCGCCAAATGTAGTATACTGACCTTCGACCCCGCCAAACATGCCATTCCAAAGACGGCGGAAGTGCATATTCCATTGGCGTGGACGAGGTTGGCTGACGGTGTAGGACAGGGTTAAAATCCCACGGTACACTCACAGACTGATGCACTGGAAGAGAGTGACCTGTGAACTGCATGACAGTTATTTCCGCTTGATGACAATCAAACATGCCATTCTAAGGGCAGCGGAAGTGACACATCCCGATGGCCAGTTATGGGGAGATTGAACTATTATATAACTCGGTGAAGACAGGAAGTCAGTTTAGTTGGAGATCAGATAAGTTAATGACAAGATGCGGTAGAGAAAGCCAGCATCCAGCAGAGAGCTGGGCCCGCGGGCCTCCGGTTGAGCAACATCAGGAGAACGGGAAAGAAACACTGATGGCCATAAGAGTTGAGGTTCAATATGTTGCAGTTTTGTTCGGTCTCCAACTCCCTCTCACACACAAACCTTTCAAATAAAGTGAGAGGTATATTTTTCTATGAACTGTGTCTTCGCTCGTCTTCATTGTGTCGTTGTGTTCTGCATGCATCTGCATATGAGTATATAACACAAATTCATACCAGTGCTGATACCCCATCTTTATACTAAAGTGCTGCTTCTTCCATTTTTATAACAAAGTGCTTCGAACTAATCTTCAGATGAATCTTGAATCGATAAAACATTTTCTTATTGTCCTATCAAAAGATAAAATCTAATTTATGTATATGCAAAACATTCCCTCACAACACAATGACATTTTGTTGATATGAATGTTCATTTATTGTCATTTTGTTTTGCGGTGATTTTTTAAATACTTTTTGTGTCGGTATGGTTTCAAGGGGTTTTTTTTTTTTGTCCTTTGTTTTAATGGAGTATCAGTTTTGGTGGGTTATTTAATGTTAAAGCTATCCTTGTAGAAGGACAAAACATTGTTTTTTAACTTATAGCTGGGAGGATAAGAGGATTCATGCCTTTCTCAAAGGAAGTATTTCTTTCTAATACTCATAACTCTTTTATGGTTTCAAGTAACAAATAATATTTTTTAATGAAATTATATGAGATTAGATTTTTTACCACCGGCTCATTGGCCTAGTGGTTCATAACCGGCTTATTGGCCAAATGGGTAGAGAGTTCGTCTAATGGTCCGGGAGACATGGGTTCAATCCCAAGTTGCGTCATACCAAAGACTTTAAAAATGGTACTTGATACCTCCTTGCTTAACACTCAGCAATATAAGGTACGTATCAAGAGTAAAGTGGAGAAATCCAGGGGAAGGAGTAGCGCCCCCCTACACCTCGGTGTAGTAGCTATTGAAAAGGGAGCTTTCTGGTCGCCCTCGACTAAAGGGAGACAACTTTACTTTACTTTCTGATTTTTTAACTGTATTCTTCGCTCAAACTATTTCCATCTATTCCTATCAAATGCTGATAATTTAGGTTTGGTTGGATTTATTTAATGGCACTTCAACCTTTTAGGGATTATTCAGTGCCAAGATCTGATTCATTTGTTTTGTTTTGTTTGGTTGGGTTCGGTTACTTTTAGTTTATTTAACGACATATCAACCTCTTATGGGTTATTTAAAGCCAAAATTTAATTCTAGCCCAGTCGGCTGAGGCTGAAGAATACACCACCTGCTTCTCTGCAGAGGGTTAAGATCCCCACCCCCACCAACGAGTGTTTTGGATATGACACTAAACAATCTGATGAGAGATTTCAGTAATGCTGGAGCTTTAGGGAATGTAGAGTACGCCTTCATTGCCATTGCTCCCTAGTCCACTCTGACCCCGAGTGGTAGCACCTGATAGGGTCCTATCTATGGGTCAAATAGAACTAAACTGTGTACTTATGCCAAAAGGAATTGTTTGAAATAGAACTGTTTTGACATTTAAGTGTGTGTAAACAAAAAATTATACTTATACTAAACTGAATTGTTTGAAATAGAACTGTTTATATGTAAAAAAAATTGATTTGTCATTAATAACATACAATGATTGATGTGCCATGAAACCAAACCAAACCAAACAAAAATTTGATTCATTTGTAAATGGTTGATTATAATCATCCCTATTTATATTTTTGGGTCGGGTTGTTTTTAGTTTTTTAAATGGCATATCAACCTCTTATGGATTATTTAAAGCCAAAATTCCATTCTTTTTTAAATGTCTATAATGATAACCATTTTTTTTCCACAGTTTTATGGTTTTTAGAATTTCGATTCAACTGAAAATAGTTCGGTGATGATTTGAAAAAAAAGAATTTCAGAAATGGAATATTACTTGAATTTTCAAACAAATTTATTTGGCGTCATTGGGACGATAACAGATTCTATCACTCTGGGCCTGAGTGGATTTGGGAGTAATGGAAATGAGGAGGAACTATAAACTCCCCATTAGCCGAGTGGTAGAGTGTTCACTGATGGCCCAGGAGACTGGGGTTCAATCTCAAGTCGAGTCATACTAAAGACTCAAAAATGGTACTTGATACCTCCTTGCTTGACACTCGGCATTATAAAGTATGTTTCAAGGGCAAAGTGGAGCAATCCAAGGAAAGGAGTAGCACCCTCCCCTACAGCTCGGTGTAGTAGCTATTGAAAAAGGAGCTTTTGGGTAGCCCTCGACTACAGTCACCAACTTTACTTATTATAAACTTCCCAGAGCTCCAGAATTGTGGCCTCATCACCAGTTACACTTTAAGGTCATGCTTAGAGCCCTTAATTTTTTTTCTGACCCCTCTATATGGGATACAATTAGCGTATGCTATGGCTCACCGACGGAGGGGTTTATATAGTTGCGGAAAAGAAATATTTAGGTTCTTGAAAAATATACTGACGAAAAATCAAGTCGCAAAACAACGACAATATTTGTGAATGGTTTTGCAACAAAATCAAAGTCATCTAGAAAAATGCAGACGTTGTGAGTTTTTCGCGGAAATGCCGGACCATTTTCATGATAGGTTTCTGGAACGTCTAATATTCAACAACTAGTCAAGTGTAAGTTGCATAAGAAAATTAAAAACGCATAAAATAAGGAACGAGAGAATTATGGGATTGGAAATAAGCGAGATTGAAATAACTGCTTACAAGAGAAAAAATAGTTTGCAAAAAAGAAAAAAAAGAAGTGTTGGATGACAGAGGAAGAGAGGGAAAAAAATGATAAACACTGAGAACAAGAAAAGAAAGAAAATACAAAATGAACGTCAATAAAAATCGAAAACGAGACAGGAAAGATGAAAGCCGTCGAGGAAGAAGGAACCTCGCCGGCTGATGAATAAAACAGGCTGTGAGCAATTTAATGATTAACTCTGAGCTATAAATAACTTTTCTAAAATACATTTTTAATAAATAAGTCAGTCGAGCTTTTCTTTACTTTTTTCGCTGATAACCTTGGATTCTTGCAAAGCCATAATTTCACTCTTTTTACCGCTCGCGTCAATGTGGTTTTAAGATTGCCGATCAAAAAAAGAAAAAATAAATAAATAAAAATAAAAATAAATAAATAAAATAAATAAATAAAAAGAGCATTCAAATCGTAATAAACCGCATTTATAGACAAAGTCGATCAGTAATTCTAAAACGAGAGAAAAGAATCGAGAGTTCACAAGCTGGATTGGAGACGTCTCAGGGAAACAGGAATAATCTCAAATAGCAAATTAATCTGATACGTATGGAAAAAATCTAAGTTGAATTTTTCACATGATGACGCGTCATTTATTAACTAGCTGAAGTACCCGTATAGGTGTCGTAATAGGTTTCGATTTGAATCGCAACTGGTTATAATGTATCAATTTAATGTATACGAGATAAACAAACTCTTTAATAAACAGAAGTCTTCCTTTTTTTTCTCTTTTTTTAAAAACTTTTTTTATGGATTTTTTTTCCCTTTTTTTTTTTTATCCCGGATTTATTTTTCTTTTAATTTTTCTTTTATATTTTTGCTCATTTTCTTTTTTTCTTTTTTTTTTACTTGGATATTTTTCCAGACTTGAGTTTTTCTGGACTTTTGTTTTTCTGGATTTTTCCCCTGTACGTTTTTTCTGGACATTTTTTCTTGGAAAATGATCGTAATTCCCATAAGTAGGAAAATTTAATCAGAATAACTAAATCTTTTTTACTTCCTGTAAGAAACTCTTTCCTTACAAAAACACAAAATATATCAATTAAGGTAACTATTCAAATTTGATTTTAAGTCCGCGTTCACTGGATTTACAAGACGCATTCTCTTTTTCACATCATTTCAAATTAAATTTTTACGAAAGGGTTTCGAACTCAATCATAAGCTCCTGCACATTTACTTAACTTCCCTGCAACAGGAAGGATGCGATGCACGCTCTGTTTTTAAGCTAAGTACACCTGGTTTGAATTCATAGTTTTCTTTCTTGACCAGTTGCCGTGTTCCATAGCCACAATTAACGCCATGTGCGAAATGGACATATAATGTTCATAACGATAGAACATAGGAATCTCGAAATTATGAAAAACACGGAACGACTTTTTGTTCGGGTACGAAACCTTTTTATTAACTTTGAGTTAAAAGTTTCGACACAAGGAGGAGAGACACAATCTTCTATGCTGTCTTATTCATTTGGCCTCCATCTCGAGTGGGCCCCCATAAGGCGCAAGTTCGCCTCGCGTCTGCGAGCTCCAAAAGTCGATCGTCCTCGTTTGGCGTCTAGTATTCAACTCCCTAATTTTCTTCAAATTCTCCACAAACCTCTGCGCGCTTCCGGCGCATGACGTCACTCGCACTCCGTCACCCGTTTTGTCTAGGACTATTGTGACATCTCTGAGTGGCGCGTCCCCCCCGCGTGCGTCCGCGTTAACACCTGCATCAATGTTTGCACCTAACTAACCCATGTGCCGAGCCGAAAGGTTCTCAGCCTAACTAAACCCAAAGGCATGAACCGGCCATTACGTTTCAGCCGTACCAAAGCTAAAGAACTCAGTCGGCCCAAATATTCACTCATAATTGGCTGAAAAGAACTGGGTTCATGCCTTTCGAAAGGGCATTAGTACAAAGTAAAAAATCAAACTTCCTTATCCAGGGTTTGAATTCTGCTCGCAGAGACATTTTGCTATGATGCTGTTATGCTATGCACACCTTCTGTATCTGATCGGTGATTGATGCGATAAAAGCAAAGAAAAGCTCGACTGATTAATTGATTTATCGATTTTAACGGTATGTTAACTCGTTTGGGATTATCTCATGCTAAGAGGTTAAAGAATTGCATACATTACACATTCTATTAACATCGCCCTTTAGTTTCTTAAGAGTTTTTTTGTATATTGTTATAAATCAATTTTTAAACAAATCTATTTGACCCACAGATGGAACCCTAATAGGTACTACCACTACGGTTCAGAGTAAACCTGGGAGTAATGAAGAGGTACTCCATACTTCCCAGATTGGTTCGGTTTTATCGTATATCAACTCTTGTAAGCCACTCAATTCCAAATCCTTTTATACATCTATTAAATATATAGTTTGCAGATGACTGTCTTGCAAGCAACATCCTAAACAAATCAAAGTTCACCCGTTGCACACAGTTGATTGGTTTGGTTTGGTTTGGTTTCTTTGTTTAATGGCATATCAACTTTTGTAGGTTATTTAATGCCAAAGCCATCCTTCTAGAAGAACACTAGTGGTACTATTTAACCCATAAGGAGGTTCATGCCTTTCTCAAGGGAATTTGTCCGAAAGTGAACATAATAGCGCGATGGGAATTCGAACTCGCTTACAACGATTCCGCAGTCCATCGCTTTAACCATTACACGAAGACACCCCCGCACATAGTTAAGCGGTTTTGAGTATTGCAATGTCACACTAACTATTCAGTTTAACATCAGTCATTTGTTTGTACACAGTTAAATAGTTATACTTATATAATTTGTTGTAAATAGTTTGTTGGCAATTTCATTTTTAAATGGCTTCCAGCTAATTTGCCTGCACACAACTAAATGGTCTCAAGTATTGCTAACTGTAATAGTTTTATTTGCCCACAGCAATACTTGAATCTGTTTTACTGTGTGCAAACAATACTTAATTGTGTGGAAACAATTCAACTCCAGGGGGTGTCCTCGTGGTGTGATGGTTAAAACGCTGGACTGTGGAATCGTTGTAAACGAGTAGAAACTTCAGTCACTTTCGGAAAAAAAAAACCCCTTAGTTAAAGGTATGAACCCCCTTATTCTTCTAGCAATGGGGTTAAATAGCATTACTGCTCTTCTTCTAAATTAAATAACCCACAAAGGTTGATATGCCATTAAATTAAAGAAACCAAACCGAAATATCTCCAACTTATTGAGAAATAAAATTACCTACAAACAATTCACTTACAAATCATATATGTACAACCATTTTACTGTGTACAAACAAATAACTGATGTTAAATTGTTAGTGTTACATAGCAATACTTGAAACCATTTAACTGTGTGCAAACAAATAACTGATCTAAATTGTTAGTGTTAGATATTAATACTTGAAACCATTTAATTGTGTGCAAACAAATGAGTTCTGACTGGTTTAAAAATGTTATCGACAATCTGTTTGCAAATAAAATATATCTAATATATGTATAAACAAGATTTGACTTTAAATAACCAAAAAGGGTTGAAGGTGCCCGTGGTGTAGTGGTTATCGTCGTAGGAATTGGATACAACGACACGAGTTCAAATCCTGAACGAGACTGATTGCATTTCACATTGCACTAATACCCTAGGGAAAGGTATGAATCCAATTATTCTCCCTCCAGCTATGGGTAAAATAGTAGGGCAGACTAGATTCTTCAGCCTTGGTGAGGCAACTAGTCTAGGAGAAGGAAAACTCTGAATTCAAACCTGTTAAACTCCGCTTAAAAATTGACCTTGTGGAGGGGTTGGGTAAATATGGATATGCCATAAAACCCAAACCCATCTACTCACTCTTAAAAAAACTTCAAATTATTGGTTGGTCAAAGACAAATAGTATAAGTTGCCGACCGTTGTTGAAGGTGACCTGAAGGCTCTCTTTTCAATAGCTACTACACCGAGGTGTAGGGGAGGGTGCTACTCCTTTCCCTGGATTGCTCCACTTTACCCTTGATACCTACCTTATATTGCTGAGTGTTAAACAAGTAGGTATCAAGTACAATTTTTAAAGTCTTTGGTATGACGCGACCTGGGATTGAACCCCGGTCAGTATAATATGCATAAATTACTAAGAATTGTTACTTGTACATATCACTCCTTAAAAAGTCTTCAAAAAACGTTTTACAAACATTTTTCTCCAGACGATGCCATTAGTTCAAAATTAGATAAGAACAATTAAAAAAATTAATTGCAATGAGATATTCTTGTTTGTTGTTCATCTTATATATATATATATATATATATATATATATATATATATATATATATATATATGCGAGAGTCATTGAAAAGTTCCCAGGCCAGGTTGACCAAGGCACTCGACACTCTCATGGAGTGTGACCAAAGGAAGTTTATTTTTTTTTATGATAGTCCACCTGGCGGTCGATTGACTTCTTCCATTCATGTTGAAGTGCTTGGATCCCATTGACCAAAAAGACATCATCAGTAGATATAACATTATCATATAAACTTTCCGCCAACACTCGTATATATATATATATATAATTATATATATATTATATATATATATATATATATATATTATATATAATATATACTATATATATATATATATATATATATATATATATTCAGGCAATTTCTAATCAACTCTAATCCTTTCCAACATTTTAATCGTACGGATGTCTCTCTCTCTCTCTCTCTCTCTCTCTATATATATATATATATATATATATATATATATATATATGGAATTGACTTATTTTGAACAAATATATAAAAAATACAGCCTATTGCGACCGACAGGTCTTTCAGATTATCGATTCAATTGTTGCTTTGTCGGTATGAAAAAATGTTCGCCCACATTCTGACGTCATTCTGACGTAATTAACCGTGGGAGAATTTTATGTGAATTTGCTAGTAATATATTTTAAAGACAATTTTAATCCTGGAAGACAGAGTTTCAGCGGAAAAGTTTGTCATTAGTGGGTAAAGAGTATCATTTGAGTTTTTTTTTAAAATCCCAGGAACTTGTTTTCCTTAACGGAGAAAATTTCAATTAGGCATTTTTTTAAGAATCAAAATTTAAGACGATGAATACGGGAAAGTTTGATGTGAAAACCATTAGTCATCTCATGGTTTGTGGAGCTTAAGTATTATTGTTAAGAGATGGGATTGTGTCGTGGGCAAGGTTAAAAGTCAAAATGTATATTGAGGACTAAACACAATAGGGCCAAAAATTAGAAATGTCGTTTAAAATTCTAAAAATTTTGCCAAATATAGGCTGCCTCAAATCAAAAAGTAGCCGGCCAATTGACTTGATTTTTCTCAATGAATTTTTAAATCTTACTTGAAAATGTGAGGACAAAATAGAAAGTTGATTGGTTGTTTTGGCTGTCAGAGAAATCTAGGTTTGGCTATATCCGAAAACAAAGATCTAGATTTGTCTATATCACAAAATGCTTTTATTTGGAAGTGTGATGCTTGTCGTTACAAGAAAATAAAAATTCGGCAAAATTCTCAGACATTTTTACTGTCTCAAAATATGTATTCTTAGAATTTCATGAATTTTAGTTTAAATTTGAGTTCGAATTTGTCTTATTTCAATGGAAAATTTTTGAATTTCTTCGCGGAAAAATATGCTTTTCTAATCATTTCAAATGAGTTCAGTTGATTGGTTGATTGATTTTAACGGCATGTCAACGGATCGAGGGTTATTTTATACCTAAAGCTTTGCGTTCGTTGTATATTCATATTTAAATTTTTTTGTGCTGTTGTTTCTGAGGTGATTTTTTTACGCGGACTAGTTGAATACGAATAATTTTAAAACAGATCTATTTGGCTCATATATGAGACCCAAACAGGTACTACCAGTCCAGGTCAGAGTGGACTTGGGAGTAATGGCAATGAAGAGGTTACTCCATACTTCACAGAGCTCAAAATCTGGAGCCTAATCACGCGGTCTTGCCGAACACAAATAATTTTTAAACAGATTTTTTAGTTCATATATGAGACCTTAATAGGTACTATCAGTCCAAATCCGAGTGAACCTGGAAGTAATGGCAAAGAAAGGGTACTCGAAATGTTATATAATTAAGGAATGATTTTTTTTAATTTTAATCATTTTTCATTAATTATATTTTATAATTCAGTTTGTTTGGGATTAGTTCAGGTGCACAGACATTGGGTACAGTTTTACGCTTGTGCGCAAAAGATATGACAATCACAATTGTCATAATAAACCCCAGATAAGAAATGGGGCTGGAGTGTGAATGACGTCATGCCCGGAAGTGATGGTCCTAGGAATTTGAAGATTTTGAAAAAGAGTTGGGAGTTGACTTTGGGCCATGTAGACAGACAGTTGGGTTGTCTGCCATTGAGGCAGTTGAAGTTGGGGTCCGACCATGATGTTGAGAAGTTGGGGTCCAACCGTGATGGTGAGAAGCTGGGTCCGACAATGATGTTGAGAAGTTGGGGTCCGACCATAGTGTTGAGAAGTTGGGGTCCAACCGTGATGGTGAGAAGCTGGGTCTGACAATGATGTTGAGAAGTTGGGGTCCGACCATGGTGTTGAGAAATTGAGGTTGGACGTCGAGATGTACCGAGCGTTGGGGGTGTTGAATGATACGAAAGAGTTTTAAGAATCGTCTCTGTCCTCATGGTAATTTATTTAGCTTTTTGCTTAGATGTGGCACAAAGCCATATGAATGGGGCACCCAATGAGACTCGAACTCACTCGTGTAGGTTTGCTAGTCTAGCTTGCTAACCATTACGCTACCCGAGGCGCCCTCGTCTCTCTCCTCGTGTTGAAGAACTCAAGTCAGAAGTTAATAAACCGTTCGTACCTGAACAACGGAGTCGCTTGTCTATTTGTATTACGGCTATACAACAGAAACTCCCTAGATCAACTGAACTGGAGTTTGGTATCCTATCCACTATACCTCTTTTTGAGGGATGAAGAGTCTTGCTGTTTTGTAGGGGGTGGTCAGGGTTAGCGTGTTCTAAGACCCACCGACAGTTTGAGTTTAAAAAGGAATATTTCGATGGAAAATCTTTCTTTTTTTTCAGAAGAGTTTCCTTTGTGCAGTGGCTCACGTATTGGTCTGAAACATCGTTGTAAACGAGTTCGAACTCCAGTCGTGCTATTACATTCACTTTCGGATTAATGCCCCTGGGGAAAAGTAGGAATTCCATTATCCCGTCTCCAGCTATGGATTAAATAGTCTTTCTACAAGGATGACTTTGGCTTTAAATAACCCACCAAGGGTTAATATGCTTAGAAATCCTTGCTTTTTTTCTGCGGTAAATAATGGTTTTGATAACTTCGATTAGCTTGAAAAAAGTGCCCGTGGTGTAGTGGTTATCGTCGTAGGAAATGAACACGGTGACACGAGTTCAAATCCTGGACGAGACTGATTGCATTTCACATTGCACTAATACCCTTGGGAAAAGTTTGCATCCAATTCTTCTTCCTCCAGCTATGGGTAAATAGTAGAACAGACTAGGTTCTTCAGCCTTGGTGAGGCAACTAGTCTAGGAGAAGGAAAACTCTGAATTCAAACCTGTTAAACTCCGCTTTAAAAATTGACCTTGTGTCATATCCTGCCGGAGAAGAGGGGTTGGTAAATATGATTAGCTGAAAAAAAAAGACCCAAGAACTGTGAGAGAAAAAAGGCGCAATGTAATACAACCCTTGCTGTTGCATCTATTATATCTTGTTGTATCGTTGTATAAAAGGGACGCATAGAGAAATACAGTTATCTATTCATTAACGGAAGTGGTATAGTCAAGCAAATATAAGTCTCGCGCTGTTGGTGTTACGCCCGAAGTTGGTCTTACTACTGACAGAGATCTTTTAGAACTGACCGTGCTTAAGAAACACGACGTCTTTTATTCCTCCAAGATACCGGAAGTCACGTGGTACGAGCCACTATACAACATATATACATACATATGTATATATACATATATACACATACATATCTATATACATATATATATATGCGTACATAAATATATATACATATATATATATCCATATACATACATTCCTCTATGCATACATATGGAAGGAGGTGCCCGTGGTGTGATGGTTATCGTCGTTGGAAACGGACACGGCGATGCGAGTTCAAATCTTGGACGAGACTGATAGCATTTCACATACCACTAATACCTTTAGGAAATGTATGAATCCAATTATTTTCCCTCCAGCTATGGGTAAATAGTAGGACAGACTAGGTTCTTCAGCCTTGGTGAGGCAACTAGTCTAGGAGAAAGAAAACTCTGAATTCAAACCTGTTAAACTCCGCTTAAAAATTGACCTTGTGTCATATCCCGCCCGAGCGGAGGGGTTGGTAAATATAATACATATATATATACACACACATACATACATAGATACATATCCTTACATACATACATGTACATATATATATATATATATATTATTTTGCGTTATGATAAGCTTACTTCTGTCTTGTCTCTCAGCCTACAACATTTTATTCACTAGTTTTCTCTATCTAATTCTATCAAGTTTCCTGCATCCTTTTTTTTTTTTCAAGTGAAGCCATAGCTGTGTGTGATCACATTTATTCTTCATCTTGGCAACAATAACGACGGAAAATCGATAGGGAAATTTTAAATGGCGCTACGTTCCTTTGACATATATTGAAATTTACTGTTCTCGCAAATTTCGTTAAATTTCTGTTCAGGCTAGACTTTGAACCTTCCTCGCCATCATGCGAGCGAGATGTGAGTCAAGTGGACAGTTGAAGTATTCTGGGAGAAGAATATTTCGGTAGCAAGAATATGTGTGTTATTATTCATTTGTTAATGAGAAGAAAACGCCGCAGAGCCTCGTGCTTATCGTAACTTTTGGTATCAAGTTGGTAAAAATCGTGCCGAATAGGGTGTTTAGAGAATGCAATACGAAAATGAAATCCACGATAATTTTTAACCCGTTACTAGACGACCCGTGGAAGGGGTGGAGGATTCTAATTAGCATTTCATAGTTAACAGCGATCCATGATGATATTCTATTTAGGAAGGAGTGAAGGTTTGGTTTGGTTTTATGGCATATCAACCATTAATGGTTATGTAATGCCAAATCAATTTTTATACATAAAAACAGTTCTATTTCAAACAACACAGTTTTTCATAAGTACACAGTTTAAATGTCAAAAACAGTTCTATTTCAAACAATTCAGTTTAGCATAATTACAGTTTTTTTTGACGCACAGTTAAATGTAAAAATAGTTCTATTTCAGATCATTCCGTTTAGCATAATTACGCAGTTTAGTTCTATTTGATTCATAGATAGGACTCTATCAGGTGCTACCACTCCAGGTCAGAGTGGACCAGGGAGCAAAGGCAATGAAGAGGTTCTCCACTTTCCCCACAGCTCCAGCATTCCTGGGTTTGGTTTAGATTTATCAACCATTGTAGGTTATTTAATGCCAAATCCATTTTTATACATGTAAACAGTTCTATTTCAAACAATTCAGCTTAACATAAGTAGACTGTTTAAATGTCAAACAGTTCTACTTGATCCATAGATAGGACCTTATCAGGTGCTACCACTCCGATCCAGAGTGGATCTGGGAGCGATGGCAATGAAGGGGGTACTTCGCATTCCCCAAAGCTCCAGCATTACTGGGGCCTCACCATCAGATTGTTTAGTGTCATATCCAGGACACTCGTTATGTGAGTCTTACTGCAGAGATGCATCCGGAGTATTCTGCAGTCCTAGCTGACTGGACCAGAAAAAAGTGAAGGATCCTAATTAGCATTTTATAGTTAACAGTGGTCTATGATGATATTGATGCTTCTATTTAGGATGGAGTGAAGGATTCTTATTAGAATTTTATACTTAACAGCTGTCTATGATGATATTGATGCTTCTATTTAAGGAGTGAAAAATTCTAATATCTCTTAGTTATCTCCATTATATCAGGAATATTTGCAGGTTTGGTGTAAGTTGCTTTCTGGCATGTCAAATCTTGTCGGGTACATATTCCATAGATGCCATAGTCTTTTATTAAGCAAGTATGTTGTTTCAAGTTGTAAACAATAATAATGTTTATAAACAGTTATATTCACAAGTGATTATTAATTATACAAATAATTAAGATATAATTATATTGTTTATGCACGACTAACCCTCAATTTGGAGGAGGTTTTTTGTGACACTCAAGAGATTTACTAATTTAAATATTTTTGTTTGTTTTAACTCCTCACTAATCATTACTACACACCAACATACATTATGGTAACTAAGGCTTAAGAGTTATCTTTCGTTAATTTAGGGTTGATGATCTTTAAAATGGTACTCAGTTTTATCTGTTACATTAAGTTAATTCGATGACCTACCCTTAATTTCAAAGTAAACCTCGTGTTTTCTCTTCACAAATATTCATCCTTTTGTTTGGTACTGTAATGCTTCCACAAATATAGCAAAAAGAATCAAACATTTTCTTCAAGTTGACGTCATTCTATTTTATTTTAGGACATGAATCTGAAAAATAAAATGAAAATTTTAGGACCTGAATCTGAAAAATAAAATGAAAATTTTAGGACCTGAATCTGAAAAATAAGAATAAAAAAGTAGCAAGTCTAAACAGTTTCTTTGTCCAACTCTAAACTTTTTGGTCGAATTTTTCTATTTTATTGCCTATGTAACACAATGAATGTAAGAAACGTTTATTCTGAAATTTTATTTGTATATTTTCGTGTTAAATCTAAAAAATTCCAACGTTCAAGTATCTTAAATTAGAAAAGGAATAATTGAAACTTTATCAATGCGTCATCGAACAAAAAGGGGGGAAAAAGTGATAGGCAAAAATGGATGCTATTTTTGAAATCAGTGACCCCAAATTAACAAAAAGACAACTCCGAAACTTCAGTCCAATATTAAATGTTGTGGGCCCATCAAATTATTTTACATTTCCTACCAATAAACTTAATTATCGTATTTGACAGCATATAAGGTGTACTTTCTTTTATCAAAAATATTGTTTAAAATTCCCTGCGTCTTATATGCCATATGTAGGTTTAAGATTCGTGATAGTCGGCCGAAATTAGTTACCTGGCAACTCCTATAAGCTTAGGCTTTATAGTTACTTTCATCTACTTATTATCATTATTTAAGAGGCTATTATACTGATTAAAAGTGTCATCATTGATAGTATTCATTATATTAATTTCATCACGTTTAATATTACTACTTTGTTTTTCCTTGATTGGCCCAGCTGAAATTAGGGTGTGTCTTATCAGATATGGTAGTAATATTGACCTGAATATGAATTTAAATAAGATTAAATAACTAAATTTTTTCTTAAAGTTTGGAAATTTAAATTTTCTATATTTTCTATATTTGCAGCAACATAGCTTCTTGAAGCGATTTAAAATTCCAACATTCAGTTATCTCATATTTGAAATAGCTCAGTTGGATGTGGCTGCAGAAGACATCGATTTCATCTTTGCAGAGAAGTAAGGCTTCCCCTCTTAACGAATCTCCTGGATATGAAACTAAACAATCTGATGGTGAGGTTCCAGTCCTAGAGCTTTAGGGAATGTGGAGTACTCCTTCATTGCAATTACTCTCAGGTTCACTCTGACCCGGAGTGGTTGTACCTGCTATGATTCCATCTATGGATCAAATAGAACTGTTTAATCTTTTACAGGGGATTATTACGTATATTAAAAAGAATTGTTGGTGTTAAATAGCAGTACTTGAAACCATTTAACTGTGTGCCAAAAAATGAACTTTGGCCTTTTTAAATATAAGGTTACCATCAAAGTATTCGTTTAGAAATCATATATATATATATATATATAATTAACTTAAATCGCGAGTCGGAAATCTCCTACTAAAGTTTCACCTTAACGGATCATCAGGAAGTCTAACTCCGACCCTCCAAAGTCTAACTCAGGAAGTCTAACTCCGGAGTTAGACTTCCTGATGATCCGTTAAGGTGAAACTTCAGTAGGAGATTTCCGACTCGCGATTTAAGTTAATTTTATAATTGGCTCCACTCGTGTTGAGCACTCTTGTAATTGTAGCATTGCAGTGTTCGCGGAAGGTTTTAGTTTTCTTTTGACCAACTGACTGCATATCCCTTGATTTTTTTCAAGGGGTGGGACGAGGTTGGCCTTTTCTTTCTTTTTGTCCTATAATATTTTTTCTTTTTCCCCCGGGCGGTGATTCGAGATATTTTCATCTCTAGTTCCTGGCGTTTTTTTTTTCTTTTTTTCTGGTACCGTGAATGCTGGTAGATATTAGATTAGTAAATATATATATATATATATGTGTGTGTGTGTGTGTGTGTGTGTGTGTGTAAACAGGATTTGGCATTGAATAAACCCATAAGGATTGAGATGCCAGAAAACACAACCACACAGCCGACCAACCACATTAGAAAATCAATGATTACTATTTTATGACTGAGTCACAGAATAGATAAGATGTGATATACAAAAACAGATGACCTTTCTGCGACCAGATTATGCCTCTTTAGTTCTTAGTGATTCCGAGGTCGCCTTCCTTGAAGAAAGGAAGGATGTAACTATTTATCCATTTCTCAATTATGTTTTGTTTATAGGTTGTATTGAATGATCGGAGAAGTATATCGTCAAGTTTTCTGGTGGTATTTCGTCGAGGCCAGCAGCTTTTCTGTTTTTAAGTTTTTCGACAAGTGCTTCCTCCGTAAACTGTCCGAGTTTGATATCTAGTTGGCTATCAATAATTTTTTGAAAGGTTTGTCTGAAAAATATTGGATGGTTTCAGAGCAGATTCTTGAAATTTTTTTTCCACTGGTGAAGTCTTTCTTCTTGGCTGGTAGCTTTTAGTTTTGCTCTCGAGGTGCTCTTCCTTTTAATAACTTTATTTACTGTCTGATATGCTATTCAGGATTGTCTATCTTCAAAGGAACTTCTAATCTTATAAATTTGACCTTGAATGCATTCTACCGGCTCATTAGTCTAGTGGGTAGAATGTTCGCCCATGGTCAGGGAGGCCTGGGTTCAATCCCAGGTCGAGTCATACCAAAGATTTTAAAAATGGTACTTGATAGCTCCTTACTTAACATTCAGCAATATAAGCTACGTATCAAGGGTAAAGTGGAGCAATCCAGGGAAATGAGTAGCTACTATATCTCAGTGTAGTAGCTATTGAAAAGGGAGCCTACAGATCGTCCTCGACAACGGTTGGTTCTATCACGGCTTTCATAAGTTTCGACAGTCTTATCTCTCCTGGATTTTATGTGTATTATGAATCAAGTTTGTGTCTCAATTGTGGTGTTAGTTAAATTTAGTTGAGCACGAGGAATATTTTCGAGTGAATCAAAAGGTTGTCACTTTGCCCTGATAGCAGGAAAGAATGACAGGTACATTATCTCTCAAATCCCACGAGACAATCTTTTGGACTACCCCAGTCATACCAGCTGAAAATTAAATGAAAATTTAGTCATTATGTTTCCAAAAATGCTGTTTGTTTTAAATATATTAATTGGTCCCAGTGGCTTTCATATTAACAGCTGTTGTTTGATACATGGCAAAGCAACTGTCAAGACACTGGGTAATTATGTCACTTGTATAAACTTTAGTTAATCGTATTGTCAGTGAGAATTAATAGCGAACTTATGACTGTGTAACTAATAAATATGCGTACAATTTGTAAATGGCCGATTTTAAGGCAAATGTGTTCGTCCTCTCGAGTGGAATAATAATAATAATAATAATAATAATAATAATAATAATAATAATAATAATAATAATAATAATAATAATAAACTTTACTGACCCGGCTGACCACAGAGTGATATTGAAAGAAAATTAGAAGAGAGATAATTACATACACCTTGCTAGAGAACTGAAAAAACTATGAAACATGAAAGTGACGGTGATACCAATTATAATTGGTGCACTCGGTAGTCATTGAAGGATTGATACAGGGACTGGAGGACTTGGAAATAAGAGGACCAGTGGAGACCATTCAAGCTACAGTATTGTTAAGATCGACCAGAATACTAAGGAGAGTCCAGGAGATTTGAGAAGAGTTGCTGTTACTCGGACTTCAGTGGAAAACCATCAGCTAACCCTGGTATGAAGAACTATCAAATGCTTAAAATAATGATGATAATACTCTATAGACCCCAGAATAAAATTAAAATAAAGCGGAAAAGGGGATAAATACGTGGACCTTGCTAGAGAGCTAAAAAAAGTTGGGAAACATGAAGGTGACGGTGATGCCAATTATACTTGGTGCACTTGGAACAAAAAGGGACTGGAATACTTGGATATGAAAGTTACTAAAATCGGTTAGAATACTGAAAAAAGTCCTGGAGATAACACAAATAATAATAATTACGAATCGAGAGCATCCAAATGACGGTATTGTTAAAGTCGGCCAAAAGCCTGAAAAGAGAACTGGCAAAATTGTTGATTTTGCTGTCCCAGCTGACCACAGAATAAAATTGAAAGAATATGAAAAGAAGAATAAGTACCTCGACCTGGCTAGAGAATTGAAAAAACTATAGGACATGAAGGTGACGATTGTGCCAATTGTGATTGGTGCTTTCAGTACATTTACTAAAGGATTATTAAAAGGACTGGGGGACTTGGAAGTTGGCAGACGAGTGGAGACCATCCAAACTACTGCATTATTGAGAACGGCCAGAATACTGAGAAGAGTCCTGGAAACTTGAGGAGACTTGCTGTTACCCAAACTCCAGTAAAAGACCATCTGCTAAAACTGATATGAAAAACACTAATGAGTAAATAATAATAATAATAATAAGAAGAAGAAAACAAGACAAGAGCTTGCTAGAGAACTAAAAGAATTGTGGAACAGGGAAGTTACGGGGATACCAATTATAAATGATGTGTTCGAAACTGTCCCCAAAGGCTTATTGACGAGACTGAAAGGGTTAAAATCGGAGGACGAACCGGGACCATTACTAAGATCGTTCAATCGGCCAGAATACTGAATTCTGGAGACTTGAGGAGACTTGCAGTCACTCAGATTCCAGTGAAAGATCATCATCCAACGCTGGTGTGAAAAACTCACAAGGAGTGTTAAAATAATGTAGTAATTCACTGGGAGAATTAAAAAAAATGAAGAAAATAGACAAGTACTTGGACCTTGCTTGAGAACTGAAAAAGCTGTGGAACATGAGACTGACGGTGATACCAATTGTAATTGATATATAAAACAGAAGAAGCTGGGAAGAAAGACAGGAGGAATTGAAAATCTTAAGAATAGAGACTATTCAGTCTACAACATTGTTAAGACCGGCCAGAATACTGAGAAGAGTCTTGGAACCTGAGGGGATTTGATATCACCCTGACTCCGGAAAAAGAATACCAGAAAACGTGGGTGGGAAAAACTCCTAAGAAAAAATAAAAATTCACTGGAATTATTTTTTTTGTGGGGGGAAGCAGATCATCCAATGTCCGACAGAAGTCTAAGTTAATAAAAAAAAAATCCTGTCTACTCGTAGACTTTACCATTCAAGCTGATCCCAGAAAAGAAAAACGAAAATCTGATTAAATACCTAAACAAAATAAAAAAATAAAAACTTAATAAAATGATCATCTGTGACTTTGAGACACAAACGAATCACCCAATCCTAGAAAGAATCTCAGACCTACTATTAGTTAACAAGCGGAAAAGAATTTATCAAGTAGATTTTACAGTACCTGTGGACTAATGAGTAAAAATAAAAGAAAGCGAAAAGATAGACAAATACCAGGATCTTTCCAGAGAACCGAAAAACAAACATGTAGAATATAAATACGAGAGTGATACTCTTGATACATTTGAAACGGCCCCAAAAAGACATGGAAACGAGACTGGGGGAATTGGAGATCAGAGAAAGAATCGAGACAAGACCATAGCATTGTTAAGATCGGCCAGAATACTGAGAAGAATCATGGAGACCTGAAGAGATCTACTGACTCCAGTGAAAGGTCGTCCGCTAACGCACGTCCTTCCTTAATAAGCAACAAAGGGGAATCGATGGAAATCCTGCAAATGTCGGCTGTTCTAAATACTGGTACATAAAGACCAAAGTAGCCGAACATCTGAGACATCAGGAAAAAATGAACACCAAACATATAATCCACTGTTATTTCAAAAGCAATCCTATGCAAAGACGGTATAGAAAAGGATGATCGAATTTTGGGTAGCATTTAATACAGGCCAAACCCTTACTGGCCAAGTGAGGATTATTTCAAAGAAAATGTAGTTTTCTGACCTCAATATACTAGAAATATGTGAGCAGATAAGTTGTGAATAATCTGCCTCAGAAGAGACCCCTACACGAGCTGAAATGCAAAATAGTGAAAACCAAAATATCACGGAATCTAGCACCACAACACAAGAAGGAAACAATGTCGAGATAATAAGGCAAAAAAAAAAAAAAAAAAAAAAAAAAAAAAAAAAAAAAACACACGACCGAAAAGAAGGTTGCATTACTATCTCTCAGGAATCAGGACATAAAAAAGTCAAGACAGAAGCTGAAAAGGAAAATAAATTATTAAAAAATATCCCAACTGACAACATCACCGAACTAAACGGTCTAATTTATGCAGAAGAAAAACTAATCAATCATAAAATTGGTATCCCACTTGGAACCGTACAGAAATACAAAATCTGGAGGGGGAATGAGGCTAGAAGGACAAATAACCAAACTACGAGAACAAGTGAAAGTAATAAGGAAAACCTGAAAAGACTTGCTGTCACTCAGACTCCAGTGAAAGACCACTAACAAAAACTGGTGTGAAATACTCGTAAGGAGTCAAAAATTGATAGGGGAGTGGAAAAGCTGGAAATCTTTTCCTTCCTAGATAAAGATACTTTTTTTAACCAATTAGAATTTTAGATAAATCATCTTTTTTCATCTAATTTCGAGCCTACCTCTTATTCTTAAAAATAGAGATAAAATAAAAACATCTTTAGTTGGTTTTATAGATTTATTCTGTAACCTACTCATAACCTTTCGACTTTATTTCTTTTGAGCGAAAATCTAATATTCTTTTCCCTCAATACAGCACTTAATTTCAACGTCGCTTAATTATCCTAAATTGAATGAAAATATTTACATAGATTCAGTCGTACTGTTATTACAGTCTTTGCTTTGCTGATGAAAAATATCCAAATTTCACCGCTTATATTTCGGTGCATAAATACACTTACTCTCCCACATAGTGACATACTCACACAAAGATCTTTTACACACATAAAATATATCAACTAGACTAGGACAACACAAACTGCATCTCGAACTTTTTCTCTCTTGTTATATTTTCTGCTCTAATATTATTTTTTCTTACAAGAAACTTTTCACTTAATTTAAAGAAATAAAATTTATTAAACTGTCTTTCGATGTTTTATTCAATCATTTACACTTATATCTGCAATATATATTGTGGGTTACGAGTATATCTATATGTGTATATGTGAACGTTGGCATGATATCATCATCATCATCATGATGTCGCACCGCTAGCACGGATATCCCTGACTCTCTCTCGCCACTTCTCCCTATCATTCATCGCCTCCGGCAGGTCTTCAGGGTTACATCCTGTGTCCTCACATAGTTGCTGTATGTAGGTTCGTGCTGGTCGTCCTGCTTTTGCACATCCATATGTGGGGGTCCACAGGAGTACATCGCTTATGAGCTCGTCCTTGCTTCTCCAGCAGTGTCCCGCGTGTCTGGTTCGTCTAACTTGTATAGTTTTCGTGATGGGCGGTAAGTGTCCGTATAGTTGATGTCACGTGGGGTGTTGTCGCCAGGACTTGTTCAATACTGCTCTCAACATTCTTGTGTAATTTCCGTCTAGTTTCCTCTCCAGCCGCTTAGTTAGCGTCCATGTGGTGCATCCATATAGCAGTATCGACACAACCGCTGCCTGGAAGAAACTGCGTTTAATTTTATCGGTTAGGTCCGACTTCCATATGATCGAGAGCCTATCGATAGCTGCCCATGCCTTCGTCAGTCGTGTGTCGATGTCTTTTTCGGTTGATGAGACGCTACTACCTAGGTAGGTGAATTTGTCTACTAGTTTCAGAGAGGCTCCGTCTAGTGTGGCAATGTTGCCCGTTTGGTTGTAACACATATATTCAGTTTTGTGTGCATTGACATGGAGGCCAATGCCAGCTGCGGCTTGTTCCAGACGATGCAGTAGTGTCTCTGCTTGATTAGGCGTATTCGCCAGTAACGCCAAGTCATCAGCGTAGTCGGCGTCCGTGATTGTTTTTGCGGGGTACCTTTTGCTTCTTCTCTTAGTCAGCTCGAAGCCATTTTCTCTGATTTTGTCGATCGATCGCATGATATATATATATATATATGGAAGAAAATAATCCGACAATTTGTGAAGAAAAATTGACAACAACTAATCCAAATAGAAAGTAGGGATTTATAGAGAAACAAAGTCAGTCGAACCATCATCAGGACTGTGAGGGGTTTTATTAGTGATGTTAAGTGTCAATTTTTCTTCACAAATTGTCGGATTACTATCCATTATTTTCTTCCATTCTGTCCCATTGACTAACATGATCCAGACTCATTCTCCCACCCCAATATCTCACATCGACAACATCAAGATGTTTCGCAGATGCAGAGAACTACTCATAAACAAGAAGACTTCTATAACCAACTTTACACAAGAAAAATCACACCTACCTAAATGTCCAGCGTTTTTCATTCATCTCAACATTTTCTTGGATTGCATAAGTCTGTGCCTTGAAACTTGTATTCGTGTTTTGGGATTTTCCTAGGCATATACATTAATATTAAAAAAAGAAAAGAAAACAAAAAACAAAAAAAAAAAACCAAAAAAACAACAACAACAGATTTATATGATTTAAATTTCGTCGAAAACGAGGAATGATTCGAAATCTCTCGATGAACTAACGGAACGTGGATTATGCACAATGTTTCTAATATCAGGTGACGTATTTTAAAGAAACGAACGCAGATTCATTGATCAAACGGCCAATTTTCTTGTCATAAACAGCCAACTTTTCTTGTTGTACAACTTTTCCAAATTTTTATATATTTTTACACTTTTTATACATCCATCTACACTTAACATCACTAATTAAACCCCTCACAGACCTGATGATGGTTCAGCAGAACCGAAACGCTGTAGTGTCGACTGACTTTGTGTTATATTCTCATATGCCGTATCATAACAACACAACAATAATTAAACAGACGCACAATGATAAAGTCGCAAGAACAAACGACGCACGCAAGGAAGACGCAGGAAGACTTCTTTATAAAATATTTTACCTCACATCTTTATTTGTAAGTTTCGAAAGGGTTGTTCCAAGTTTGCGTGTGAGAGGGAGCTGGAGACCGAACATTACTGAAATATTTTGACCCCGAAGTTATGGCTGTCAGCGTTGTGTCTTTCTCGTTCTCCATGGTTACTCAACCGGAGCACTGGCTTTCCTTACTACATCTCGTCTACCTCCTCAACTCTACTCGCCTGTCTCAACTGGCTCGTTGAACCTAACTGACCGGAACTCAACTCCTCTGTTCAATTCGTCGGCCTTATATTACCTTCAAACTCCCACGCGGTGATATGGACACGCCTCCGCAACTCCTTCCGATATCTAGCGACCGGGATGTGTCACTTCCGCTTTCTTTGGAATGGCCTGTGTGATTGTCATCTAGCGGAAATAACTGTCATCCAGTTCAGAGGTCACTCTCTTCCGATGCGTCAGTCTATGAGAGTATAATGGGATCTTTTTTTTAACTCGTCCCATTTCATCAGCCAATTTCCGCCCACGCGATTTCCTCTCATAACTGCCATCAGAATGTGTCACTTCCTTCCGGTGCATTACCTTGAATGGCATTTTTGGCCGGGTCAACAGGTCAAAACATAACATTTGTTTCTCTATAAATCCCTACTGTCTATTTGGATTACTTGTTGTCAATTTTTCTTCACATATATATATATATATATAGGGATGTGTGTGTATAGTAAAAGTAAGGTTGTCTCCCTTTAGTCGAGAGTAACCTAAGGGCTCCCTTTTCAATAGCTACTACACTGAGATATAGGGGGGACGCTACTCCTTTCCCTGGATTGCTCCACTTTACCCTTGATACGTACCTTATATTGCTGAATGTTAGAACCAACCGTAGTCGAGGACGATCTGAAGGCTCCCTTTTCAATAGCTACTACACCTCAGTGTAGTAGCTACTCATTTCCCTGGATTGCTCCACTTTACCCTTGATACTGACCTTATATTGCTGAGTGTTAAGCAAGGAGGTATCAAGTACCATTTTTAAAGTCTTTGGTATGACGCGACCTGGGATTGAACTCAGGTCTCCCAGACCATTGACGAACACTCTACCCACTAGGCCAATGAGAATGGTTCCTTGATGGAGATGAGAGGGTTAGTTTTCGTTATGTACGTAAAAAAACCTTGTTTGCCGTCCCTATCGTCATCGTTTACGCTGCCCGGAAGAGGGGAAGTGTCACAAGTCTCCACCGCGTTAAACCAGAAGAGTGAATAAAAACGAAATTGTAAGTACATTCTCGGGTTGGTTAGTTCCTTATTTTCTTTGCAGAGCTGATATGAGCCTTACACAGTCTCGACATAAACCTGCTACTGACTTATCCTTTTTTGAAAGGTTGAATTGAAGATACTTTGTACACGAAACTGGGCGAGCCATAGATGATACTGCCATACATTTATTGATTTAATTATTTATTTGGTTTTACAATATATATATATATATATATATATATATATATATATATATTTGTAAGTCTCTTGCACCACGCATGAATGCTAAACAGTTCAGTTAAATATGTGAACCGCTACATCACAGAGACGAGTGATTTGTTTAAGATCAGACTATTATGATAAATAAAATAACGTTCCTTCATCGATTTGATAACGGCCATTAAATAAACCGAAGCTTTGCAAAAAGACTATACAGTGATTTATTTTATGGAAGTCAAAGCTTGTGTAAGTTTGGTTTGATTTCTTTGCTTAATGGCATATCAACCTTCGTGAGTTATTTAATGCCAAAGCCATCCTTGAAGAAGAACAGCAGTGATACTATTTAATCCATAGGAGGGAAGGGTAATGAGGTTAATGCCTTTCTTTAGAATATTAGTCTGAAAGTGAACATGATAGCACGACAGGGGCTTGAACTCGCTTTCTTCGCGTCTGCAGACAAGCCATTACGTCACGGGAAGTCCCCGATTGTGTCGAACCAGCCACACTTTTAGGATAAATGATAAAATGAGAATGGTGCATTAATGTGCCATATTTTCTTGGACAACACTCCTCATATTTTTTCCTTCTCCTAGACATGGTGCCAACCAAGGTTGAAGAGCCCTATCCAATGAATAATTCAACCATTGCTGGAAAGTATTAGCACGAAGTGAAATATAACCAGACTCGTTCAGAATTAACATTTTTGTCCATTGCGAACGCGCATGCGTGTGTGTGCGAACTCTGGTACACAATAAAAAAGCCTCTGAGTTTATGTCGTATATTGGACCGCTAGACAAACAATGAAGGACTCGTAGATATGTAAAAATATAATTTATATTTTTATTCTTCGACGGCGATGATTGTGTGTAGTAGGAATACAGTCAGAGAGAGTTCGCACATATCTTTCTTCTGAGGTGAGGAACCTTTTTGTGAAGTAGTGCGACGGCCGGAGATTTTTATTCTTCGACGGCAATGATTGTGTGTAGTAGGAATATCGTCAGAGAGAGTTCGCACATATCTTTCTTCTGAGGCGAGGACCCTTTTTGTGAAGTAGTGCGACGGCCGGAGATTTTTTATTCTTCGACGGCGACAACTGTGTGTAGTAAGAATACAGTTAGAGAGAGTTAGCATATATCTTTCTTCTGTGGTGGGGACCCTTTTTGTGACGGCCGGAGAACACACACGACATAATTGCTTGAGTGACTCGCAGTGAATATTTGGAGTATCTATAGCATATTCGTGCACCATTCTTCTGTTGTCAACTAATCCAAGAAGTATATATCATTATACGGAAGCCATAACCACGATAAACCAAATCTCCTTGTTGTTAATTGGCTAAAGTTAATGTGTTGTATAGCTATAAGGAATAATATTGTATCGCTATGAATGAATGAACATATTACTTGTTTTAGTTGGTTAGTTGGTTGGGTTTTATGGCGTATCAAGCTTTGTAGGTTATTTAACGCCAAATTCTGTCTCTCTCTATATATATATACATTCAACCAAAGATTTCTGAACGAATACTTAGTTGGTAAAATTTTCTATGAGCAGGATTACATTTGTTTTCACATGATTAATCACTTTTAATTCGTCATATTTTTTGGTACAACCCTGTCTCTCGCAAGAAGGACTGAACGTCATCTATTTTGGCGTTTTCGAACAAATCGGTTAACCTATTCACTTGTTTTACAAAAATATTTCTATTACTTTTTAGGGTCGAAACTCTATAGGTGTGCGTGAGTGAGACAGGGAGACGAAGACACACACAGGGGGCTCAGGCGAACTGCTATACTGACTCATAACTTCTTAACAACCCTGTTTCTATATTCATATTCAGGGTCTTTCGTATTTCCTTGACGAGAATTCCTAAACCCGGTGCCGTCTTTGGGCGGCTGCCTCCTCCAGGTGCCCAGCCGCTCGTTGGCGCTATTCGTTACTGATCGAATTTCTTCTGGATGTGAGACTGAGACTGACCATTACTATGTGGGTACATGTGTATATGTAATTTCATAACGCCAACACATTTCCGGTTCAGCCCACGTGAGCTGCTTCCGCTTGTCGACCCGCGTGAGCTGATAACACCCTCGTATCTTTACCTTCCTGTTTACACAGAGGGAACATCCGGCTCTGACAAAGGTCTTTATGCAACAAAAGATCGTTATTGAATCGATCAACGAACATTGTTTTATTTATTATTTTTGTTGTATTCTGATTTTAGTTAGTAACCAAGCCAATACCAAGTAAAGGCCTGGCAGCTATATAGCAAGAGTCTTTGAAAAGAAGCGAGAATGTGATGTCTTAATTAATTCTAATTGATAGGGTTTCATCTAAAAAAAGTTCTTAGCACTTCTTTCATCTTCACCGTAAGCCCAAAACCTGGTTTGGTCGGGGGGTAGGGGTGTTAATCACGAAGTGTTTCTTGGGCACGTATTGGCAGGTGTATAACTAGATTAAATTCAGAGTTTTCCTTCTTCTCGACTGGTTGCCTAACCAAGTCTAAAGAACCCTGCCGGCCTTACTGTTTACTCATCGCTGGAGGTAGAAGAATTGGATTTATAGAACTCATGCTCCTATAATTTAAAATGGGCGTTATGCCACATATTCCCGAAACAAAGATGGCGAACGCAAGTAAATATTCAGTCTCTGGAAACCATTTGCCAGGAGAACCACGTGGTCAGCGCTTAAAACTACGTCCTCATTTGAATTTCGTCCCGCGTTTTTGGGGCCGACTTCATGACACGTATTTTCTATAAATACTTCGTCTTCAAACACTCTTCCTCTTTTTCACATTTTCACTTGCAGGGCTAACACACTCTCTCCAGAGTGACTTCCAGAGAGAATACTATCACACTCTCATATTCACCAACAGCCGCCAAACGCCACAAAATGTATATGCCATGCAAACATTCCTTTCCTCAGTATACCTTGTCGGTGAGACTTTTTCCAGCCTCGAAAACAGCAATTGCGTCGAGTTAGAAAGAAACGAACATTTAGAAATACGTAGTCAACATGCATAGGACACTTTTATCATTTTGTCCTTTTTTGTAGTTTTTGTTGCGTTAGTCGCACACACACACACACACACACACACACACACAGAGGATTATTTCACGAACAGTAATAGAATCATAGAAATGTTTTAAATGTTTTCATTGTATGAATTGTTAAGATATAAATTTGTTTTGTTTATGCCGCCTCGTTTTGAATGTTCCTTTTGTCCGCGCCGTTTCATACCATTACTTCATTTACTACAGTTGCCTCCATGTGCCTTTTTTCCAAACATAAACATAAATAACATAAATTTTGGGCGACCAAACATATCTACCAAATAACACGCCCCCCTACAGATTCATACCTTTCCAAAGGGTGTCATTGCTTAGTAAAATGCGAACAGCCTAGATTTGAATTCGAGTAACCTAGTCCATTTCCAATGACTATAACCATTACAATAACCACTATAGTGCCGACCAATCACAGACAAAGGTATTGAGTGGCTTTATAAGTGTTATCTAGACTACAATCCATGCTCTAGAAGCTGAAATTTAACTAAGCAAATGGTACATAGAACCAAATCTTCCAAGATAGAAAAGTTTGTGATGTTTAGGTTAATACAATTTAAAACTTAATAAAAATCAAGTAGAATTAGGAAGATGAAGGATAATACAAGTCAAAATTACTAATAAAAACAACGAGAATTAGGAAGATGAAGGGTAATATTAGACAAAATCATTAGTTATAATAATTGACTGAGAGCTTCATAAAAATAGTTGGTTCTTTTTTCACCTTTTTTTTAATGGAATGATGGGAGTAAAAATATATGTCCCCTTGAGGGAAGTTTGTATTTTGTAAACATTTTGTGTAGGTGACTGGACTCTGAAACACAATAAAAAGCATCCTAAATATTTTTAATGGTCATAATTAAAATGACTAATATTTTTTTGTTTTGATATTTTTTTCCTTTGTTTTTTTTTTTTCTTATTCAATTTGCAAACTTAATGTGGTGCCTTTTTTTTTTTCTTTTTTTTTGGTGAGTCTGGCTTCCTTTATGAATTTTGCAATGTACGATTCCTTATCAAAATTCCTTCTTATCAAAGTAAGTGAAATTCAGATTTCTATAAATTGTCTCCGCAAAATTATCATTCTGGATTTAAAATTAAAAAAAAATCCTTGTTTTTAATCAGTGATTTTTCTAATCTAAAGAAATTGTTTTAGAATAATTTATTCTTATTTTTAATGTGTGCTGTCCTTCGCTATTGTATAAGTGACAACCCAAGCGAGCTAAGATAAAAAGCAACTACAATTATTAAGATAAGGGATAATATTAGTCAAAATTATTAATAATAAGATTATGCAATAGGGAAGTTGGAATAAAGATTAATGAAAATTAAGATAAAAGAAATACTAGTATGGACAATGCCTCATCGCAGAAGTACCAATATTACGGATAATAAGAGTCAAAATTATTAATAAAATACAACGAGAATTAGGAAGATGAGGAAAAATATGAGTTAAAATTATCAATATCAATGCTTGAAAAAGCAAATAGAATTAGAAAGATGAAAAATGAGAGTTATTTAAATTTCTGTGACGAAGCTCGATGATTTTTATCATTAAGGGTTTTCGGACTATTGTCTTCATCTTTATTGTTATTTCCACAACGTTTCGGCGGATATGTCCTCCGGCCTTCTTCAGGTGTTTTTTTGTTTTGTCTAAATTTCTGAGACCATGCTCGATGATTTTTATCATTAAGGGTTTTCGGACTATTGTCTTCATCTTTATTGTTATTTCCACAACGTTTCAGCCGATATGTCCTCCGACCTTCTTCAGGTGTATGTCGAACTCGGGAACCTTCAGGGAACTTCGAGCTATGTCCTTAATTGAATCCACGGGGGTTGCTTTTCTGATTCCGTTAGCCATAATAGGGTACAAGAGTTAAGTATTCCTGTATTGTTACTCACCTGCAGTCAGGATTGAACCTCCAACCTCTAGATGATTGTCTCCTTAGAAGCCTATAACTGTTACGCTATGTGTCCTGCTGGACAATTCAGAGTGAATTTTTTTTACTCATAATTTGTTTACAATTTATTGATATTTTTTTGTTTACAAGTCCCCAAAATTTACTGTATATATATATATATATATATATATATATATATATATATATATATATATATATATAATTAATCAAAGTACAGAGCAGATGTAATATTTCAAAAATAAAGGGTCTGTTGAAATAAATATTATTACAAAAATATATCATTTTTAAAGGGTTTTCTTTTATATATATATATAGTTGACTAGGATTACTACTACTGTGTATGATTTTTTTACCTGTGCTCTTATTCAGATTTTTTTTCATCTAGCCTTCTTAATTATCGGTTGGGGGTGTCCTAGTGGTGTAATGGTTAAAGCGGTGGACTGCGGAATCGTAGTACGCGAGTTCGTACTCCAGTCGCGCTATTACATTCACTTTCGGGCAAATACCCTTGGGAAAGGTATGAACCCCCTTATCCTCCCAGCTATGGGTTAAATAGCACCACTACTGTTCTTCTAGGAGAATATCTTTGGCATTAAATAACCTAAAAAGAGTTGATATGCCATTAAGCAAAAAAACCAAACCTAATTATCGGTTGTGGCAATAACAATGAAGACAATAGTCCGATGATAAAATGAAGAATAATACAAGTCAAAGTTTTCAATAAAAATCAATTAGAATAAGGAAGATGAAGGATAATACAAATCAAAATTATGATTAATAAGATTTTGTAACATAGAAGTCGCGATAAAGAGCATTAAGAAGGTACCCGTGGTGTAATGGTTATCGTCGCAGAAACTGGACACGGCGACACGAGTTCAAATCCTGGACTGATTGCATTTCATATAGCACTAATACCCTTGGGAAAGGTATAAATCCAATTATTCTCCCTCCAGCTATGGGCAGACTAGGTTCTTCAGCCTTGGAGAGGCAACTAGTCTAGGAGAAGGAAAACTGTGAATTCAAACCTGTTAAACTCCGCTTAAAAAATTGACCTTGTGTCATATCCTGCCCGAGCGGAGGGGTTGGGTAAATATGATAAAGAGCATTAACAATTAAAATATTTGAGTTACGAGTAAAAAATGATGACAATGTTTCATCGAAGAAATGTAACGCATCGATCACAGTGATAACAAATATACAAGTCTTGTTAATATTTGAGGGTAAGGTTAGTTGATTTTACGGCCTGCCATCTCTTCTGGGTTATTAAAGTCAAATGAAGTCTCTTATCTTGCAAGCGGGTAAATGATTTCAAGGAATTTACATTAACATTCATTTATGAACAGCTCTAGCTTCAAGAAACTTTTCCTAATACAAATAATTTATTCACTTCCGTATGATTTCCTATAACGATGGCTATTTAATGATAATAATAATCTGTTTGCGCACATTGATATGGTTTCAAGTATTCCTATCCAATATCAAAAATTTGCACATAGTGATATGACTTCAAGTGATATTGCCCCATACTATTACTTTGTGCACGGATTTCAAGTTTGTTTTAGTTGTGAATTGGCATATCAACCCTTGTGGGTTATTTAATGCCAAATCCATTATATATATATATATATATATAAGTAAAAGTAAAGTTGGCGACCAAAGTCCCGGGCGAACAGAAGGCTCCCTTTTCAATAGCTACTACACCGAGGTGTAGGGCAGTGCGCTACTCTTTTCCCAGGATTTCTCCACTTTACCCTTGATACGTACCTTATATTGCTGAGAGTTAAGCAAGGAGGCATCAAGTACTATTATTTTTAAAGTCTTTGGTATGACGCAACCTCGTATTATATATATATATATATATACTATCAGTCAAAGGTAGTTGGCTACCAACAAAAAATTTCATTTCTCATTTTAAAGTGTTATTTTTTTAATGAAAAAGGTTAGTGTGAACACACACACACACACACACACACACACACACACACACACACACATATATATATATATAATAAAGCCTACCTAGGAAGATTGGTCTGATTCTGTAGGATTTATGTCTTTAAATTCGTTCTATTTTGTGTATCGAGCACTTTTTACGTTTAGTTTGGCTAATTCAGCTAGTGTTCTTTTTTCTTTCTTTTAACATCGCAGAACTATTTGATTATTTTCAAATAGCACGGGTGCCGTTTGACCTTTCTTTTTTTATTGAATTTTTTTCCCAGATATCAGTTTGTATAATCTTTATTTGCAAATTGTATCATGTCTTTTTTTCACGCTGTCAGAGTCTTATAGGTTAATTATATATATATATATATATATATATATATATATATATATTGAACAAGTCCTGGAGGCAGCACCCCAAAAAGCAGCAGCTGAACGGCCACCTACCACCAATCACGAAAAGTATCAACATTAAACGAACCAGATATACGGGACACTGCTGAAGAAGTAAGGACGAACTCATAAGTGACCTACTCCTGTGGACCCCTTCACATGGATGAGCAAAAGCAGGACGATCAGCTAAAACCTACATACAACAACTCTGTGCCGATACAGGATGTAGCCTTGAAGATCAACCGGGAGCGATGGACGATAGAGACGGGTAGCGGGAGAGGGTCAGGGATCCGTAAGTCTTTCTATCAAATACTAAAAGCTGCACACAGTAATATGGTTTTAATTATTTCAAACAATACGATTTCAAGCGATAGTCTTCTCTTGTAAACAATTCAAGTGACTATTTTAAATAAGAATTTAAAAAGCGGTAGTTGGTTTAAGTAACTAATAATAATAATCCTTTGTAAACAATTACAGCTTCAAGTAATTATTCTTAAAACAAATAATTTGCACAGTTATATGGAATCAAATATTTCAATTTTTACTTTAAGTAACTATTAATAATAATCTTTTGTAAACAATTACAGCTTCAAGTAATTATTCTTAAAACAAATAATTTGCACAGTTATATGGAATCAAATATTTCAATTTTTACTTTAAGTAACTATTAATAATAATCTTTTGTAAACAATTACAGCTTCAAGTAATTATTCTTAAAACAAATAATTTGCACAGTTATATGGAATCAAATATTTCAATTTTTACTTTAAGTAACTATTAATAATAATCTTTTGTAAACAATTACAGCTTCAAGTAATTATTCTTAAAACAAATAATTTGCACAGTTATATGGAATCAAATATTTCAATTTTTACTTTAAGTAACTATTAATAATAATCTTTTGTAAACAATTACAGCTTCAAGTAATTATTCTTAAAACAAATAATTTGCACAGTTATATGGAATCAAATATTTCAATTTTTACTTTAAGTAACTATTAATAATAATCTTTTGTAAACAATTACAGCTTCAAGTAATTATTCTTAAAACAAATAATTTACACCTAATTTTGTTGTTTCAAATATTATCATCTATTGCTTATGATCTATTTGATTCTTAGATGAGGCCCTTGTAGATACTACCACTCCTCAGGAGAGGTTGTACCTGTAGCTGAGTTAGCAGATAATACGTAAAATCAAGCTTTTCTAAGTGAGAAGGAAACATGTACTCGAAACTCACTGGGAGCTTATTCTTTATTCATGTTTCCGATGCATGTTGTTGCAGAAGTGACGACCCCAGCCATTGGACATAAAAAGCAACTCGAATTAGGAAGACGGAGGAAAATAGTAGTCAAATGTTAATAATAATATGAATAAAAGTGTTTGGGGAATTGTTACCTAAGGTGCTAGGCTACCAAGTTGATCCATTTACCATTACTGAACTAAATTAGTATTTAATGAATGAAGCAAGAAGAAAAGGAAAAAATGTGCAGCTACCTTTTAAAATCAAAATTATGAATCGATTACTTCTTTTAAGATTCGATCGCGAAGAAAGAAAAAGGCGGAAGAAAAGGGCGGTAAAATATTCTCAGAGGAAATGCAGGAATGAATAGAAGAATAATTGCAGTTTTTTTTTTTTCTTCTCGTTTATTTCTTTTTTGTCCAATGGTTCCCAACCAATGCCCAGTGGCGCACACTGACTCACCACTGGATGCTTGTCGTAACGCCCATTAATAAGTACACTGGAACCAAAAAGCTGACTATGTAGCAGTTCAAAAATAAGTACACCTATTGTTTGTGCTTAAGAAACTATATTTTCGGCTACAGAGTTTCACTGGTGTAGAGTTTGGTAATGAATATCGCCTGATGATATCTGTTTTCACTGAATAATTTTCCAATAGAAACGATTTTTTCTTGAAAAAATTGTTGAAGGTGTACTTATTTATGTGAGATATTGTAAAAGCTAATAATATCCTTTTTGATTGCATTAACTGTTAATTAATAAAATTGTTAGGGTTGTACTTATTTATCGCTGATGCTGTAATACCTAATGATATCCATTTTGATTGTATAAATTGCCACTCAGAAACAATAAAATCTTGGCATTTTTGATTAAGAAAATAATCAACTTTTATTTTAAAATGTTTAGGGGTATATTAATTCATGATCAATATTGTAATACTTGAAATATCTAATAATATTCATTTTGATTGTTTAATTTTCCACTAGAAATAATAAAATTCTGTTTAGAAGAATATTAACGTTTTATTAAAAAACTAATCGGGGTCTACTTATTAAGAAGGTAACGCTGTATTACTTTAAGATATCTAATGATATCCATTTTAATTCCATAACCTTCGACTTGAAATGATAAAATCCCACTATCTTTGGTCTAGAAGAAAAGTAGATTTTATAAAGAATTGCTAAAGATGTACTTATTCATGGCGAAACTATATATATATATATATATATATATATATATATATATATTTGTTCCTTACCACCAATACATATGTATGTTTCTCATATACATATCAGTCCAGTCGGCTGAGGCAGTAGAATACACCGACTACATCTCTGCAGGGGGGTAAGACCCCGACTCAACGAATATCCTAGATATGACACTAAACAATCTGATAGTGAAGTTCCAGTAATGCTGGAGCTTTGAGGAATGCCATCGCTCCCAGGTCCACTCTGGCCCGGAGTGGTAGCACCTGATAGGACCCTTTCAATGGGTCAATTAGAGCTGCTTGACATGTAAACTGAGCGTAAACAAATAATTTAAGCTAAATTGAATTGTTAGAAATAGAACTGTTTCATTATTTAACTGTATGTTAACAAATGACTGATGTTTATTTGAATTGTTAATGATACATAGCAAATATTGAAACCATTCAACTTTGTTGACATGCTAAATTGAATTGTTTGAAATAGAACTGTTTGATTATTCAACTGTGTGTATCTACAAAATGTGTTTCGACATCATATATTTAATATATATGTAAAAACAGGATTTGGAATTAAATAACCAATAATGGTTGATATGCCAGAAAACCTAACCAAACCAAACCAAAACAAACCAAACCAATCATTCCTATATATATATATATATATATATATATATATATATATATATATATATATTATATGCGTATACACACACAAACACATATATATAAACATATACATATATATATTCATATATACATGTATATATATATCGTTTATATATAATCAGTTTGCTTCCAATCATTCGATTTTCTGAGTTAAAAGCAAAAACATTACACTGGAAGAACTTGAGGTAGTCCCTGTGGCATCGTGGCTAACGTATTGAACTTCGACGCCGTGGTAAGCGAGTTCGATCTCCAGTCGCGCTATTACGTTTACTTTCTGACTAATACCCTTAGGAAAGGTATAAAAACCCCTATCTCCCCAGCTATGGGTCGAATAGTCGACGACTGTTCTTCTACAAAATGGTAACAACTATGGAAAAATAACATTCACAATAAACTCTTCCAAATCCAGCCCACTTTGGGAGAATGGAGACCAGTTTTCAGAAAATCAAGAAGAGAACAAGTCATTATATCCCGATTGCGCATTGGCCATACAAGGCTTACTCTCTCTTTCATACTGAAACAGGAACAACAACCGCAGTGTTTGACTTGTCGGACACCTTGCATCATTAAACACATTCTTATTGAATGTAGAGCTTTCGCTCTCATCAGAAAGCGATTTTTCAAAGTGAATAGTTTAATCGATCTGTTCAAAAACGTCAAAATAGATGACGTTCTGTCCTTCTTGCGAGAGACAGGGTTGTACCAAAAAATATGATGAATCGTTTGCAAAGAAATGAAATTCTGCTTATCAAAAATTAAAACTACTAAGTATTCGTTTTGAAATTGAAGGTTGAACGTATATTGATACAAACAGGAAATGGACACGGTGACATGAGTTCAAATCCTGGACGAGACTGATTGCATTTCACAAAGCACTTATACTCTTGGGAAAGCTATGAATCCAATTATTCTCCCTCCAGTTATGGGTAAATAGTAGGGCAGACTGTGTTCTTCAGCCTTGGTGAGGCAACTAGTCTAGGAGAAGGAAAACTCTGAGTTCAAACCTGTTAAACTCTGCTTAAAAATTGTCCTTGTGTCATATCCTGCCCAAGCGGAGGGGTTGGTAAATATGGATATAGATACAAACAGAATTTGGTGTTAAATAACCCACAAACGTTGAGATGCCATAGAATACAACCAATCAACAAAGACAGCTTTGGCATTAAATAACCCAAGAAAGTTGATATGGCACTGAACAAAGGAACAAATTTACTTTCAAGTTACTTAATTAACCAAACATTTTATTTCTTGACTCGAAATATAAATTTGTAGAAAAAAATGTTCTTTTTAAAAATATTTTTTATTGAATTAAATTGTTAAGAATCACATTTTTCTATCCTAGAAAATCTTGTTCGAAATCGATCAAAAAGATAAAAAAAATCGTATTCACGTTGTTTTCTGTACGATTTTACAAGGTAGCGGGGGGGGGGTTAATATGGATCATCGCCTCAACGCAAAACTGTGGATAGTCTCTGTAACCTGATGTAATTGAAAAAGATTTAGTGTTTTGTCAAATACTTAGGACCAGTGCTTTTTATAGCATTTACCGCTATTGTTCGGTATTGTTCCATGTTTACATTGGGGTATGTACCAGATTAGGATAAGCTTAAGATAGATTTGTCACTGTTTGTTCATATCTATCTATCTATCTATCTATCTATCTATCTCCTTATTTATATATGTATGCATGTTTGTATGTATGCATTTCTTTTAATATGTATGTATGTATGTATGTATGTATCTCTCTCTCTCTCTCTCTCTCTCTCTCTCTCTCTCTCACACACACACACACACACACACACACATACAATCTATCCATCTATCTATCTCAGTGTGTATGCTCAAATCTATTTTCATTGTGTTTGTACTTTCTGTTTCCCTGTGTAAGAGAACAGAGATAAGCAAAGTAACACACACACACACACACACACACACACACACACACACACACACACACACACACATATATATATATATATATATAGAGATAGATAGATAGATAGAGAAAGGCAACTTTGCTAGAGGATTAGCGTCATCACATTTTTATCTTTCCTTGGGATTTCATACTTTACTATATATATATATATATATATATATATATATATATATATATATAAAAGTTTATTTGTATATATATAAAAGTTTATTTTTATATATGTATATATGTATTTATAGGTATATCCATATAACTTTATAACTTTAAACATATATATATATTATATATATATGTGTGTGTGTGTGTGTGTGTGTAATTTTATTCATATGTATATATTTATATATAACTTTATTTCTATATATGTATGTCAATATGTATTTATATGTATATGAATAAAACTTTATAACATATATATATAACTTTACTTATATATATATATATATATATATATATATATATATATATATATATATATATATATACAGGCCTTGTTTCATATCAATCTAATCTATACATTAAAGCATACTTTCACAGTGTATGTATTGGTATTTATTCGTGCATACTCATTGGATTTTGCCATTTATCCTCACCTCCTACTGCCACTCAAGCCAATGTGGAAGAGGAAGATTAGACAGATCAAGATGATTATTAGATATTCCTGGACTACCAACAATAAGTAGGTTTCTATGCTGCTCTCTACATCGATATACCGCCTCGGAATTTACATTTTCTCCTTCGATCAATATCGAAACTTGTAAGAATCCCTAATAGATTTCTGTACCTGTATTAACGGTATATGTGGTATCTTTTGCTATCGCTGACACTGGCGGCAGTCGAATCAGATCGATGACGAAAAACGACTCTGAAGAACCAGTATATGCGAAATTTCGCTAACCTTGTCTGCAATATGGCC
Organism: Sepioteuthis lessoniana; assembly: GCA_963585895.1. Classification (NCBI taxonomy): domain Eukaryota; kingdom Metazoa; phylum Mollusca; class Cephalopoda; order Myopsida; family Loliginidae; genus Sepioteuthis; species Sepioteuthis lessoniana. The sequence continues at coordinate 188,841 of CAUZXS010005586.1, read as the reverse complement.
GCTTCCAGTACTTTGTCTGGTTTCTCTGTTTAGCGGTTGAATCAGTGAATACTACCAACTAGCAGACCCTCAGTTGGCTATTGGCCTCCTTCTGTATATCGATCGCCGGATCTAACGATTGTTCTTGTCTTCGCAGTTAACTCGTTCGGCTAACTGACCAACATGTCGGAGAGACTGACTGCCCAATATAACATAGTATATTAAAAGAAATAGATCATTGACCAAAGAGTAAATTAATTATACGCAGTTAGGATTTTTTTTTTTTCATGCGTAACGGATGGCAAAAGACCGATACGTTTTTATTGGACTCGCTGGGAGTATCAGCCTGATTGTAGGGAGCATTTTAGGGGCTCATCTACATGGTATTGAAAAAAAAGGAGACAACCCTTTTTTTACAAAGATATACCCTACATATACGAAGATGTACTCGTGGCGTTGCGGTTATAGTTTTGATTAATGAACTCTGCGATGCGAGTTCAAATGCTCGACGAAGCTGTTCATTTTTTTACTACGCGCTGATGACCTTAGAAAAGCTGAGGGTAGATAGTAGGGTAGGCAGTGATCGTTAGCTTTGGTACGGCAACCAATTTAAGAGAAGGAAAGCTCAGAATTTAAACCAGTTATACTCAGCTTAAGTTCTATTTCAAACAATTTAGATTACTATAAGTATAGTTTTTATTTACACACAGTAAAATGTTAAAACAGTTCTATTTCGAACAATTCCGTTTAGCGTAAGTACCGATTTTAATGCCAAAAACAGTTCTATTTTAAATAATTCAGTTTAGCATAAGTACGCAGTTTACGTATCAAAACAGTTCTATTTCAAGCAATTCAGTTTAGCATAACTACACAATTTAGTTCTATTTGACCCATAGATAGGACCCTATCAGATGCTACTTCTTCGAGCTTGAATGGACCTGGGAACGATGGCAAGGATGTGTTACTCTGCATTCCCCAAAGCTCCGGCCTTACTAGAACCTCACAATCAGATTGTTTAGTGTCATATCCAGGACACTCGTTGGTGAGTGTTTTACCCCTCTGCAGAGGAGCAGTCGGTGCATTCTACAGTGTATACTCCCGGTTTAGATGGATCTAGGAGTAATAGCAACGAAAAGGTGACTCAGTATACTCTAAAGATTCAGAACCGGGGGCTCAACACAAGATGCAGTTTGTATCATCCCCAAGACACCCCTTTTTATACGGATAGGGGTTTTACAGGTCTGCAAGTGATGCAATCGGCTTATTCTAGACCCTGCCAAAAGAGTCCTATATACTGGCAAATCACTTTGAAAGCGTCATTTATAGCCATATCATTGAGACGATGAACCAGATCAGTGTGTACATGGGTAATTGCTTAGTACCTGCAGGTAGTATAAGCAACGTTAAGTCGGTCAGGTAGACTTAAAGTTCCGGTTCACGCTAGGTCACCTAAATTAGGCACCGATGAGCTTGATCAGAATTTACCGTAGACATCTAACAATTTTTTGATAAATTTTCTTGGCGTAGTGGCTAATGCACTAGACTGTGACGTCATAGTAAGCCATTTTGTACTCCAGTTCGCCTATAATATTCACTTTCATACTAAAAGAAAGGCATGAAAACCATTATCCCATCCCTGCTTTGGGTTGAATAGTATGTTCTTCTTTATGTTCTTCTAGATGCTTTGTCTTTGAATAATCCATGAAGATTGAGGTGCCGTTAAACAAAGAAACCATAGCAAACTTTCTTCAAAATTATAACAAGATTTGAATATTTCTTTCATCAACGCCTGCTGACAGCACGTATTCCTTTGACTCTCACTTATCATCCATCCCTATCGTTTATCGCTCTTGGTAGGTCACTTAGACGGTATCCAGGGTCTGCATTGAGCTGATGAAAGTAAGCTTTTGCTGGCCAGCCAATGTTGTATAACCACATACAACTGTACGTATACATATACACGGGAACCTAATCAACTGATAATGACGACTTCAATAACGAACGAATACACTTCTTTATATAAATCTCTCACACTTTATTTTCGAAAAGGTGATGTTTGTTGTGTGTGAGAAATGAGTGGAGACAAAGACGGACTGCTATATTGACCCAAGTTCTTCTCTCGACCATAACAGCACTTCTTTCGCATCTTGGCTTGGGTTGATCAACCGGGGGTCACTGAGAGCCCAAAGCCCTCTGTCTGGAGCTGGTTCTCATTTCAGCATACTGTCTTCAACTGACTCGAACCGTCCGGGCACCTGGTTATATTATTTTTTACGTCCACCTGCTTCCGCTGTTCTTCCGCTTATTTACACAGGTGCATCTCTTGATTGACGACTCGGTCGAGGGTCAATATATAACACCAACACTGGAGTGTCTGTTTGTTTGAGTTTATAGGAGAACGTCGCTTATGAGTTAGTTCCTACTTCTCCAGCAGTGTCTAGCATGTCTTGTTTGTCTTAGTTGGATTGTTTATGAGATGGGAGGTATGTGTTCATACAAATGGTTTGCAAGGTGCTGCTTCCAGGATTTATTTAAAAGATCAAGCAACATCCAAGTGTTTTCGAGGGGTGCAACCTTACTGAGTGCAGACACTATTTTTGTTAGCGATCACTTTGATCGATTTCACCCAGTTCGAGAACAGAGCAATAAATTCTCGTATATATTAAATATATTTGACTTACAAACGAATAATCGGTAGGTGACATTTTAAACAAGCCAATACTTATTTATATGCACATAGTTAAATGGTTTCAAGTATTGCTATTTAACACTAATAATTCTATCCAACAAAATTCATTCATTTGCAAACAGTCAAATGGTTTCAAGTATTGCTATCTAACACAAATAATTCTATTCAGAATTAATCATTCATTTGCACATACTTAAATGGCTTCAGTTATTGCAAACACCAACAGTTTTATTTGCACACAGTTAAATGGTTTCAAGTATTGCTACGTAAGACCCACAATTCAATTTAACCACCGTCATTTGTTTGTACATAGTTGATTACTCAAACAGATCTATTTGACCCATAGATGGGCCCTAACAGGCACTATCACTCCAGTTAAGAGTTGGCCTGGGAGTAATTGCAACTAAAGGGCACTCCACATTCTTTAGAGCTCCAGAACTGGAGCCTCACTCTCAGATGCAGTTGTGTTGTATCTAGGACACTCGTTAGGATGTCTTACCTCTCTACAAAGATGCAGTCAGCGTATTATACAGCCCCAGCCGACAGGGCTGCCACTGTTGGGGCCCTTACATATACTGCTACTCTGTGTCAAAGTGAACCTGGGAGTAATGACAACAAAGTGGTATGCTACACTCCCCAGAATCGGAGCCTCGCCCTCCGATGCAGGTTATTGTCGTATCAAGGACATTAGTTTTAAGGCCTAATTGTTGGGGTTTGCGGTTGTTTTGAACATATATTCCTACCTGATGATAATTATTTGTTTGCATACAGTTTTTTAGCTTCAAATATTTCGAGCAATTATATAGTTTCAGTCTCGTGTCGATGTTTACGCGACTAGCAAAGGCATGAACAGCTATCAATAGGCTACCGGTCATATGGATGTCAGAACTGACCGATAAAATGAAGCGCAGTTTCTTCCAAGCAGCGATCGTGTCGATACTGCTATATGGATGCACTACATGGACGCTAACTAAACGTATGGAGAAAGAGCTTGACGGCAACTACCCAAGAATGCTGCAAGCACTATTGAACAAGTCCTGGGGACAACACCCCACAAAGCAGCAGTTGTACAGCCACATACCACCCATTACGAAAACGATCAACATTAGACGAACCAGACATGCAAGACACTGCTGGAGAAGTAGGGACGAGCTCATAAGTGATGTACGCCCGTGGACCCCTTCACAGGGACGTGCATGGACGACCAGCTCGAACCTACATACAGCAGCTCTGTGCCGATATGAGATGTAGCCTCGAGGATCTGCCGGAAGTGATGAACGATAGGGAGGTGTGGCGAGAGAAATTTGGGGATATCCGTGCTGAGAGCGCGACATGATGATGATGATGATATCATCATCATACTCATTATCATCTTGTCGTACCATCGGCACGGATATCCCTGGCCATTTCTCGCCACCTCTCCCTATCGTTTATCGCTTCCGGCAGGTCCTCTGGGCTACACTCCGTATCGTCACAGAGCTGCTGAATATAGGTTCGAGCCGGTCGCCCTGCTTTTGCTCGGCCATGTGAAGAGGTCCATAGGAGTACATCACTTATGAGATCGTCCCTGTTTCTCCAGCAGTGTCCTGCTTGTCTGGCTCGTCTGATTTGGATAGTTTTCGTGATGGGTGGTGGGTGGCCGTACAGCTGCTGCTTTGTGGGCTGTTGCCTCCAGGACCTGTTCAATATTGCTCGCAGCATTCTTGTGTAGTTGCCGTCAAGCTTTTACTCCATCCGTTTAGTTAGCGTCCATGTAGTGCATCCATATAGCAGAATCGACACGATCGCTGCTTGGAAGAAACTGCGTTTTATTTTATCAGTCAGGTCAGACTTCCATATGACCGATAGCCTATTGATAGCTGTTCATGCCTTTGATGATATATTTTCAAATAACTGTTGATATTAATTTACTACTAATAGTCATTTAGTTGATAACATCTTTTTTTATTGTATCACGTTCCACTTGAAATAATGAAGTACAGCTATCTTCAATTTTAAAGATAATCAACTTTTATAAAGAAAATTGTTTGAGTGAGATTCTAATCCAAAAATGTCACCATCGACGTCAAAATTCCCTTAGTTATTTACATTGTATTTCAAGGATTATTATTAGCATTATCTAATCTCAATTAGCATCTTATTTATTCATGATATCTTTGCTAAAATCTAGTTGAATTAGTGATTTATCTAGTCTTTTGCTTAAATGTAACACAAGGTCGTATGAATGAAGCTCCCATTGAGACTCGAACTCACTCGTGAAGGTTTGCTGGGTTAGCTTGCTATCTATTACATCATCCGAGGTAACCAAGTCTAGGTGAATTAGATTTTCCACGAAATAGCCCATATCATAAATATGTTTTTTTAATAGCACAAATTGAAAAAATCTTGGAAGCAACGTCTAAAACCATCCAAATAAGGCAGAGAAAACATGTGGGACACTGCTGGAGAAGTTAGAATTAACTCATAAGCGACGTTCTGCTATGGACCCCACTTCACACGTGTAACATACCCATACGTGAATATGTGAAATGTACATAGAATGTTCATAACTCATATATATAAAACATAGGAATCCCGAAACACAAAAACACTTACGACTTCTTAGTTCAGGTACGAAACTTTTTACTACCTTTGAGTTAAAAGGTTTTTCGACATAAGGAGAGAGATACCATCTTTCTATGCTGACTTTTCCCCCTACCCCAAACCACGTGTGGCACCCACCACAAGGCCTCGGTGAGCAAGCGAAAGTCACCCTTCTTCGGACGGCAAGACTCAACTAACTGACTTTTCTCAAATCTCCCAAAATCCTCCGTGCACGTTTCCGGTGCATGACGTCATTCACATCCCCTGGTCACAATTTCCTACCTGGGATTTTTATTTTGACATCTCCGAATGACACATCTTATCCGCGCGCACGTGAACACCTGCGCTCATGTTGCTCCTAATTAACCCATGTGCTAAGCGAAAGGTTCTCAGCCTAACTAAACCGAAAGGCAAGATATATAAAACGAAATCCCTCGGCCATTATATTACACACGGACGTTCAAGCGTTGGCCGACAAACAAGAACTTATCTACAACACCTCTGTGAGGATACAGGATGTAATCTAGAGGACCCGCCAGAAGCGATGGATGATAGAGACGAATGGCGAGAAAGATTTTTTTTCTCAAACTTATTAAAAGCAATCCTATGTATAATTTTATATAGAAATCAATTAAGATAAAACAAAAATCTTCCGGGCCATTGGTCTAATTAGTAGAGTGTTCGCCACTGGTGCGAAAGACCGGGTTTCAATCCCAGGTCGAGTCATACCAAAGACACAAAAATTATACTTGATGCCGCCTTGCATTATAAGTTAAGGATCAAGGGTAAAGTGGGGCAATCCAGGGAAAGGAGTAACGCCCTCCCCAACACCTTGGTGTGGTAGCATTTGAAAAGGGAGCCTTCGGGTCACTCTCGATTAAGGTCGCCAACTTTACTAATATACATTCTAATTTAGTTTCGATAGTCATTCTAGTTTAATATAATATCTTCTTACATTAAAACTTGCGAGCAGAGGGAGCATATTTTAGCTCGTATCTAATAATATCCGTTTTTATTGTATAATGTTCTATTAGAAATAATAAAAACCCTGGTTTCTTTGATTTTAAAGAAAATTAACTTTGTATAAATCTTTGTTAGAGGTATACTAATTCACAGGCATTACTATAGTTTCAAAACTTAGACTAGCACAAGGTCAGTTATATATGGGTGATATTGTTGATGGATTTTTCAAAATCAATAAAGTTTTTAGGAAACGTTTCCATAGTACCGAGCTATTAAGATTCGCAAAGAAACGTGTCCGCAGGGGAGTCAAAAATTAATACCAGATCAGTAGAAATAGGTCAACCACTGACTAATTGTTTGACTATTGAGACGTTCTCATCAACATTAATATGAAAACGACCACTGTTAATGAATAAAACAATTCAAATTATCGTCTAAGTAAGATGAGGGGGGTAATGGAAATGGGAAGAAATAAAAAGATAAATAAGAAATACAGAAAAAAAGAAGGTGGAGAAAGAAAAAAGAAATTGAAATGGTGAAAGAAAATAAAGGAAGAGGAGTAAATAAAAAAGAGAAAGAAAAAAAAGTGAAGATAAAGAAAAGAAGAGAAAGAAAGAAAAAAAATGAAATAGAGGAATAAAACAAAGAAAGAGATAAAGAATAAGCAAGAAAGAAAGTGTAAGAAAATAAGAAAGAAAAAGTAAAATAGAACAAGTTAAAAAAAAGAAAGAAAGAAAACAAAAAAGAAAGGAAGATTACGTAAGAAATAACTATTTTAGAAAGAAAAAAATCTAGAAAGAAAGAAAGAAAGAAAGAAAAAAAGAAAGAATGTAAGAAAGAAAGAAAGAAGATAAGGAAGTAAAAGAAAGAAAGAAAACAAGGAAACACGAAAGAGAAAGAAAGTAAGAAAGAAACAAGAAGAGAGAAAAAAACTGGCCGTAGAAGATACACACACACACACACACACACACACACACACACACACATATATATATATATATATATATATATATATAGGGAAAACTGGAAATAAATACGACAGTATGAAAATGTACGGAGATGAAAAAACGCAAGGTCTTCAGAGGATGAAGGTCTAAACACCGAAACGTTTATCGTTGGCAAACGATTCAATAAGTAATATCATCTTATAAAGACCTTATGTCTTCTGTACGAGCAGAGTGCGACACAAGGTCAATTCTTAAGCAGAGTTTAACAGGTTTGAATTAAGAGTTTTCTTTCTTTTAGACTGGTTGCCATAGCAAGGTTTAAGAGTCAAGTCTGCCCTACTATTTACCCACAACTCTTGGGAGAATACTTGGATGCTTACATTTCCCAAGAGTATGAGCGCTATGTAAAAATGCAAACAGGCTCGTCCAGGATTTGAACGCAGGTCTCCGTGTCCATTTCCTACCCTGTCCATTTCTGTGTACATTTCCGTGTCCATTATACCACGATATAAACGCCCCGATCTATCTATCTATCTATCTATCGATAGAGAAAGAGAGAGAGAGGGGGAGGATAAGGAGGGGGGATTAAAAGTAAAGTAAGAGAAAAGGAGGAGGAAAGAGAGAGTATGAGAGAGACAATGATCATAAAGAAAATTTATGTGAAAATGCAAACAACCTCGTCCAGGATTTGAACGCAGGTCTCCGTGTCCATTTCCTACCTTGTCCGTTTCCGTGTCCATTATACAACGATATAGACGCCCCTATCTATCTATCTAGAGAGAGAGAGAGGGGAGGAGGGGGAAGAAAGAGAGGGGGAATTAAAAGTAAAGCAAGAGAAAGGGAGAAGGAAAGAGAGAGTGTGAGAGAGACAATGATCTTCTTGTTCTTCTTCCCATAAAGAAAATTTATGTGATTATTTTTGTTATTGGAAGAAAACGGCTGCCTCAGTTGTTTTTGCTACAAACAAAAGAGTCACGACACTAACACATTAGCATCACCCATTTGGTGATAAATGAAAACAAACAAAAATCTCTACTGAATCAATACTGAGTGAATAAATGCTTCAGTTATCTATTGCAGCTAGTGACTAGCAAGAGATTTCCGTGCTAAAACAGTCGTCAAAAAGGAAAACGTCTATGAGTCACAATTGTTTTTACTTCTCACAAGATAGCATAGTACGTAATTGACGGCTTCGATAATGTGCACGTTGTAACTGGTGCCTAGAATATGTCGACTGTATACCCTGCAGAGTGATTAAGATACCCCCACAAAAAAAGTGGGGGTGTCCTGGAGATGACACTAAACTGTATCCGGTGGTCAGTTCAAGGGAGAGTGGAGTCACCCTTTCGTTGCCAGGTCCACTCTGAACAAAAGCAGTTGTTAGAGTCTCATCTGTACGGCAAATAGATAAGTTTGTTTATTTGTTTGGGATTTATGTCATATCAACCTTTGTAGGTTATTTAACACCAAATCCATTTTTATACAAATAAACAGTTCTATTTCAAACAATTCAGTTTAGCATAAGTACACAGTTTAATTGTCAAACATATTTCTGTTCCAAGCTATTAAATTAATCAAACAGTTCTAGTTGAAACAATTCTGTTTAGTATAAGTATAGTTTTTGTTTACACACAGTTAAACGTCAAAACAATTCTATTTCAAACAATTCAGTTTAGCGTAAGTTGTGTTTAAATGTCAAAAACAGTTCTATGTCAAACAGTTCAGTTTAGCGTAAGTAAGCAGTTTTAATGTCAAAACAGTTCTATATCAAACAATTCAAAATAGCATAAGTACGCAGTTTAGTTCTATTTTACCCATACATAGGAACCTTATCAGGTGCTACCACTTCGGGCCAGAGTGGACCTGGGAGCGATGGTAATGGAGGGGTACTCCCCATTCCCCAAAGCTCCGGTGTTACTGGAACCTCACCATCAGATTGTTTAGTGTCATATCCAGGACACTCGTTGGGGGAGTTTTACCCCTCAGTAGAGAAGTAGTCGGTGTTTTCTACAGCCCCAACCGACTGGGCAAAGATAAGTTTGAAAATTATTAGTATTAGATAGGAATACTTGAAACCATAGAATTGTGTATGAAATATTAGTATTTGATAGGAATGCTTAAAACCATAGAATTGTGCATAAATTATTAGTATTTGATAGGAATACTTGAAACTATACAACTATGTGCAAATAATTTGTATCAAGAATAAAATGTTTATGCTTGCAAATGATATATGTAAGTTATTTGAAATCATACAATTACTTGAAATACTTGAAAATATATGTGTGAAAGTCATTTGTATTGGATAAGAATACTTGAAACCATATAAATGTCTGCATACAAATGACTGTTATCATTAAATGATAAATAGAGGCGCTCGTATTGTAATGGTTATCGTTAGAGGAAATGGACACGATGACCCGAGTTCAAAACCTGGGCGAGGATGTTTTCATTTCACATCGCGATAATACCATTCGGAAAGGTATGAATCCAATTATTCTCACCCCCGCCCCCAACTATGGGTAAATAGTAGGTCAGACTGTTCTCTTTAACCTTGGTATGGCAAAGAGTCTAGAAGGAAAATTCAGAATTCAGAACTGTTCAAAGTAAAGTAGTAAAGTTGGTGACTGTAGTCGAGGGCGACCAGAAGGCTCCCTTTTCAATAGCTACTGCACCTAAGGGTAGGGGGGCGCTACTCCTTTCCCTGGATTGCTCTACTTTACCCTCGATACGTACCTTATATTGCTGAGTGTTTAGCTAGGAGGTATCAAGTACCATTTTTAAAATCTTTGGTATGCCACGACCTGGGATTGAACCCAAGTCTCCCGGACCATTGGCGAATACTTTACCCACTCGACCTATGATGTGTCACAACCTGCTCGTACTGAAGGGTTGGGTAAATCTACGTACGTTTGAATAAATTATTGACCTGAGTTCAAATCCTACACGTGGTTGCTTGTATTTCCCTTCCCGTTTATGCCTTTTAGAAAGGCATGAATCCATCAGTCCTCAAGGCAACCAATCCAGAAGAAAGAAAAAGCTCTCATATTCTGCTCATGGTGGAGAGGTTGTGTAAATACTTACTTGAGGTTATAATTGTTTGATGCAAAGGATTATTATTATGAGTTACTTGAAAAAATAAAACTACACACAAAAAAAAAGGAAAGATTGACTTCAGCATTAAAAAAAAAACTAACAAAGGTTGATATGCTGAAAAACCGGCAACCAACCCAACCGAACAACCAAGAAGAAAAACTGCTTCAACATAACGAGATTGTTTATTAGATTAAGGCACTTCAAATTCTCTTTGAAAATAAAGCATTTTAATACAATTTACGACTGAAGGATTATTCTGTGTTGTTTCTTTTCATGTTGAATATATTTTTTTTACCATCCAAATTCTCAACAAAACAAAAACAACAATAAAATGCTAATTAGGATTTTTCACTCTTTCTTAAATAGCTGTATCAATATCATTATGAACCTCGGTTAAAAGAGGAACCCAATAATTCGTTGGGTAGTCTAGTTCGAGTTAATTCCGAGCCGGATATTTTTTTTCAAGATAAAGACGCGCTATATTTAAGAAGATTACTAAACTTTTCTTCTTCGACAACTAGGATGTGTTTTCTCGTTTAAAAATATCTGTTCATGTTAAACTGGGGGAAAAGCCCAATTTCAATTCCACTCCGTAATTGGTGAGTAATTAAAAGAATGAAAATAATTTCAAATTAATCTTTGCTGAATATGATGCAAGGCAAATAATTAATGTCGTTATTTTGCCAATCTTTACGGAAATATCGAGACTATATATATATATATATATATATATATGTGTGTGTGTGTTGGCTATGTTGATAAATAAAAAGTGCTCAATATCGGTGATTAAGCATATGCAGATCTTAGGATAGTCAACGGTGCTTCGTGACTCAGTTTCTCGAATATGTGATCACCTAAAAGCCGTTGACTCTGAATCTACATTGTCCTAACAGAGATAGAAATACCATTTTATTGGAAAAGAAAAAAACCCCATTAAACTTAGAATTTTGAGTTGTTTCTACATACGATGTTAAGATCTAAGATTATTTCAACGAAAACTGGTCATGTTATTATAAAACACTTTATATATATATACTTTTGTGTGAGTGTGTATGTGACAAGGAATGATGTTGAACATTTCTTTAAAGTTTTTTTCTTGTTAACGGACAATGGAACGTAATTCCAGATCGAATAAAAATAGAAATTGTCCCAAGAATTCGACTGTTTGTAGCCATTTTCAAGAATGGAGCTGCCTGTTTTTATGGAATTTACAACGTTAATTTTCATTCTCTCAAACCATTTTCGATAATGGTTGAATTATTTTTTCAAAACGAACTTGGAGAGGATTACTGAAGCATAAGTTGACGTATTATGGTCTGGTTCTCACGAGAATAGTATTACTCAGTGGTGACTAGCATATATATAAGTATATTTTCTTGATAATATTCTATTTCTGTTGATAGCTTTCTGTTTTTTAAATTCATCAGCATCTCAGTTTTATCCAACTCTACGTTTGCGTAGTTTTATTATGCTATAAAAAAAATTCAAAACTCTTCAAAAATACTCTTTACGCATGCAAGCAACCCCTGATGATGGTCTATGAAAGGTCTGAAAGTGCTCGGGACCGTTTTGGTAAATTCATCCACCAATTCCAACCTGAAACCAAAACACTTATCAGGAAACTTGAAAGAGTCTTAATAAAATTATATAGACAAAATGTGTCTTTATTATTTAATCAAACATGCATAATGAGCCGGTTACTACATATATGAATACGTTTATATATACATATATATAGATATACATATGTACACAAATATGTTCTATATATATATATGTACATACATATATATGTGCACATGCACACACACACACACACACACACACACACACACATATATATATATATATATAGTATTATTTGGTCCAGTTAAACCGGAGTTGGGAGTAATTCCATCAGGACATTTTTTCGTGTTTTTGAATTTTTCAAAAACGCGTAACAGGATGGAAATATATTTATAATCCTAATGTGAACGGTTTGTTGTTTTTTCTTAATGAATATATATATATATATATATATATAAATATAAATATATTTGTGCATTTTTTACTTTTTACCAAATTCAATCTGTATATACTGTTAACATTTGGTAATAGAAAAGGAAGAGAAAATTGTATCTTTGCTTTCACTGAACTTATTGCAAACAAATGACCATTAAAAAGAATGTCGATTGAACAGATAGAACGAGATACTGCTTATCATTATCATCATCATCAACATTATTATCCCCTTCCACGTAAACAGCAACGCATGTGACTCAGACGAGACGCAAAATTACCGATATCAAACACAAAATTTGCATTCGGAAACCCCTTTCCAAATTTTAATTTCTATCATTTACGGATTGACAACATTCAATTTTGAGAAAAAGGTTCAGAATTACAGACATCTTACAATAAGAAACTAGATTCAATTAATTTAAACGGGATGTTTTCGTGGCGTAATGGTTAAAGCGATGGACTGTGGAATCGGAGTAAGCGAGTTCGTACTCCAGTCGGGCTATTACGTTCACTTTCGGGCAAATACCCTAGGCAAAGGTATGCCCCACTTATCCTTCCAGCTATGAGTTAAATAGCATCACTACTGTTCTTCTTGGAGAATAGCTTTGGCATTAAATATCCTACAAAGGTTGATATGCCATTAAACAAAGAAGCCGAACCAATTAACACTTTTTAATAGTTCTAAGTGCCTTATCTATGCACATTTTGTTAATTATATATATATATATATATATATATATATATATACTAAAATACACTCGTCAATGATAACGGTTGAATCTTTTATGAAATATCTTTCTTATAATCCAAATTAAAAAGATTTCAACATCTAAAAATAATAAAACTCGAAATGAAAAGTATCTCCTATGTTATTATAATATAAAAAACACAGTTTTCAAGTAGCAAACTTAGAATTATCTGAAAAAATCATATTGTCTATGTGTCGTTAATAAATGGAGACGCTCTTATTTTCTCTCTCTCTCTTTCTCTCTCTCTCTCTTTCTCTCTCTTTCTCTCTCTTCCTTGTTGCTGTCGATGGAGATTCAAAAGATACATAGCCAAGCAGACAAACTTAAAATCTGGAGAAACCGTTCCTTGGTGATGTCAGCCTGTTTTCCCAACAACTTGTCTGCTTTCTTTTCTTTTTTTCTTTCGATGTGGCAAGCCACAAATCACATGATTCTTTCTTTCTTTCTTTCTTTCAAGATTACAAGAGAAAACGTCAAAAATTTCACCTTTCGTTCTTTCGTTTTTCTTCCTTTTTTTTTTTTCTTTTATTTCGTTCTTTCTTTTTCACTTAATTTTTTCTTTCTTTGAAGATTACAACAAAAATGGCCGATATCTCACTTTCCGTTCTTTCTTTCTTCCTTCCTTCCTTTCTTTCTTTTCAGTTCTCAAGTCAGCCTACTGTGATGTCTGCAGACTTGTTTGCTTTCTTTTCTTTTCTCTTCCGATGTAGCAGGCTACACGATTCTTTCTTTCTTTCTTTCTTTCTTTCTTTCTTTCTCAAGTCATCCTGATGTTACGACTGCTGACTTGACACCTGATCTGCTTTCTTTTCTTTTCTCTTTTGATCGGACAAACGATAAACCACATTATTTGTTCTTTCTTTCTTTCTTTCTTTCTTTCTTTCTTTCTTTCTTTTTCACTTTGATTTTTTCTTTTTTTAAAGATTATAACAAAAAATAAAAAGAAATCTCAACTTCGTTCTTTCTTCCTTTTTTCTTTTCTTTCTTTCTTTTTTAAACGTTTTGTGTACAGACACACATAATTCATGTGTTTTATATTATCAGGAATAGGTCTGCAAATGATTTCAAATTTAGTATTGAAGTTTTTATTATCAAATATATTTGTGTTCTCCGCGTGTTTCAGATTTTACATCGTCTTCAAAAGATTTAGAATGCTTTAGTTAAAAACTAGTTCTTGTTTTTATTGTGAAGATTGTTTTGATAGATTATGATCCTTTTTAATTCCAGGATTTGTGTCTGTAAATGTCCTATTGGAGGTAATTGTCCGTGAAGATTTCTGGTCTCTGCAAAAATCTTTTGTCTATATAAAAGTATGTATTTGTGTGTGTGTGTGTGTGTGTGTGTGTGTGCATATGTGAAAATGTCCGCATATTCATTTATATAAACACAAGATAGATTGTATTTAGTTTTGTTTAATTGTGGATCTGTGTCTGAATGTTTTATTGACGTTAATTGTCTGTGAAGATCTCTAGTCAATGTAAATGATTATATATTTATATAGTGAGTAAAATTGGCGACAATAGTCGAAGGTGATCTAAAGGCTCCCTTTTCGATAGCTACTACATCAAAGTATAGGGGGGCGCTACTCTTTTCCCTGGATTGCTCCACTTCACCCTTCATCCGTATAATGCAGAGTGTTAAGAAAGGAGGCATCAAGTACCATTTTTTGTGTCTTTGGTATGACTCGACCTGGGACTGAACCCAGGTCTCCCGGGCCATTGGTGAACACTCTAAACATTATGCCAATGCCCGGTGTTTTCGCCAATGGTCCGGGGACCTGGGTTCAATTCCAAGTCGAGTCATACCAAAGATTTTTAAAATGGTACTTAATGCCTCCTTGCTTAACACTCAGCAATATAAGGTACGTATCAAGGGTAAAGTGGAGCAATCCAGGAAAAGGAGTAGCGCCCTTCCCTACACCTCGGTGTAGTAGCTATTGAAAAGGGAGCCTTCTGGCCACCCTTGAGTACGGTCACCGAATTTACTTACTATATATATATATATATTGTTGTAGGTCCAAAGAGAGAATAAAAATATTTTAAAATAAGTAGGTCCAGGAAGAGATTTGTATTTTTAAGAATTTATTTATTTATTTTATTCTTGCAATCGAGTATGTTTCCAGCTTGATTCTTGATGCACAAGGCCTAGTTAATGGGGCACACATTTTAAGATATATATATATATATATATATATAAGTATGTATTGTAGTCTCTGTGTGCGTGTTTACGTGTGAGTGTATGTACACTTGCATACATCTACATGCACCATATACACACATACACCCGCGTACACATATGTGTTCTGGTGTTCTGTTGATTTTTCCATTGTCATTCCTTTGTTCTCTCTCTCTCTCTCTATATATATATATATATATATATACACATTCACATGAATGTACACCTACACACACATACACATATTTTTTTCAAGAGCACAGGGTGGATTTATTGTGTGTGAGAATGCATTTGACTCAACACATGCTTTTCAAGCAGGTGTCAGTGTGTGTATATGTTTGTGCACGCGTGTGTGTGTGTGTGTGTATGTTGTTAGGCTCTGTTTATTGTTGGTTCAAATCCATCCATGACGTTTTCTTCTTTTTTTTTAAGTAATGAGTTGTCATCAGTTTGGTATATTGGCATTATCTAAAGTTTCTTACATTCATAAAGGTGTTTTGATACATAAAGTTTTCAATTTTCTGGTAATTCAATGTTGCTTTCATGTAAATAGACTCTCTTGTTCAGTGCTTGAAAATTTCTTTGCAGTGTAAATTTCTTTGCAGTTAGTACATTTGATTATGTAGATAACATTTTTTAATGACGGTTTAAATTTCTATAATTATGAATACTGTTTTGGGGTTTTCGAAGATAGAGGATTTTCCTTCAATGGTCATATTACTTACTCCACTTTTTTTTTTTCGCATTTTGAGATTTTTTGGTTTGTGTCTTACCCAAATTTAGATGAGGTTAGAGTGTTTTAAGGTTTTTAGTTATCGTTTGCTTTTAATGATTTTTGGTAGTCGTTTGCTTTCAAGGGTTTTTGTTGTGTCTAATATATCAGGGGGGAACGATAAAATTGTCGCCCTGGAAAAGACGACATGATTCCATTTTCGTTTAATGAAAACCGGTTTTGGTGGAGCGGAAGCCCAAGGCTGAGGACACCGCCAATAAGACCCGCACTAAGGAGTTCATCGAAAAGGTCCAGGCAATCATTGATGAAACTCCCCAGCGGCCAATTCGGCAGATTGCCAGAGATCTAAAAAAAATAGATGTAAATAAATATTTCTAAAAATTGAATTAGAAAAATTAAAATTAAATAAATTGGTGTGGACTGTTTCTGACGTTAATTCAATTTTCTGTAAATTCTTCCTGTGATATATATATATATATATATATATATATATATATATATATATATATATGTTATATATATATATATATATATATATAAAAACAAACTCTAATCAATAATGGGTTCACTGGCTATATTGTTGATGAACAAATTAAACGTATAATCAAAAACGTTAGCCAACAGAATAAATACTGCAACACTCCACCTAATAAACAAGTATTTATCATACATTTTTACCGCAACCAAATGCACTACAATTATAAATTAGATGAAAAAATATCAAAATCATTGATTCAAAGAAACATACTCCCCACTGATCATAATAAAAAAAAATAAAACATATATACTACCATAAATTTAAAACCTCTAACTTAACCATTAAAGATAATTCATCTCCCTTGATTGGAGTTTTGCACAAAAACTAACGTTATATATCAATTTAAATGTTTAGGGTATTGTATCTCAGAAAACAACAATATACACGTCGGTTTAACCTTAACTACTCTATTTAGAAGACATACTAAGCACCTTTCTGGTACCAGTTTCATAGCACAATATCTAAGAAAACATTCATACCCGACAACTAAATTTCGGAAGATTCTTACCGAAAACAAAACAAAACAAAAAAGGGATCATCAAAAGTTTGTGGGTGGATTTCCTCTGTCTGGACTTCTTGGGTCTGGGAGAGCCAGCATGCTTCCACTGGGAAATCTGTCTTTTGGTCTCTGGGTTATAGCAGTAGATCCAACTTTCATCGTATGGCATTTTTTTCCAAGTTTAAAACAGAATTTTATTGCATATCGTTCTTCTAAAGTCCAGATTGCATTTTTTGAAATTCACCAGCTGTGACAATCAGGTTTTAGTAGGATGTATTCCAATTGCAGCTGTAGCTGTTCATTTGAACCTGAAATCATAAAAATTAGTCAGTCATCACATAAGATGTATAGCAATAACATACTGAATTTTCAAATGTCTGCGACAATTTTAAATGCCTGTACAAAAAAAAGTCTGGAAACTTATTGAATTCACCACGTAACTAATTATTTTACACCCTTCCACATGGACATAATGTGACACAATATTATTTTTAAGCAGAGTTTAACAGGTTTGAATTTATAGTTTTCCTTCTCCTTGACCGGTTGCCATGTCAACATTAGAGAACCAAATCCGGTCTATTCTTTGCTTATAGCTTGGATTCATATCTTCCAGGATTTAAATTCAGGTCGCTGTGTCCATTTACCCATACACAAAATCCACACACACACACACACACACACACACACACATATATATATATATATATATAGGTATTATTCGGTTCAGTTAAACCGGAGTTGGGAGTAATTCCATCAGGACAAAAAAAAAAAAAAAAAACAACATACAACAGTGAACATTTAAATTTTCCAGGTAAACCATAAGATCTGAATTATTTTATCAATAAGATCTGAAGAAGTCCTGTTAATTTTTTTTTTTTTGGTGTTTTTGATTTATATCAAAAACCCATAACAGGATGGAAATAAATTCATAATCCTAATGTGACCAGTTTTTGTTTTTTCTTAAATATATCATCATCATCATGTCGTGCCGCCAGCACGGATATCCCTGACCATCTCTCGCCACTTTTCCCAATCGTTCATCGCCCCCGGCAGGTCTTCTGGGTTACATCCTGTGTCCTCACATAGCTGCTGTATGTAAGTTCGGGCTGGTCGTCCTGCTTTTGCTTGGCCATATGTGGGGGTCCATAGTAGTACGTCACTTACGAGCTCGTCTTTGCTTCTCCAGCAGTGTCCGGCGTGTCTGGCTCGTCTGACCTGTATAGTTTTCGTGATGGGAGGCAGGTGGCCGCACAGTTGGCGTCTCGTGGGGTGTTGGAAGTAAGTAAAAGTAAAGTTGGCGACCGTAGTCGAAGCGACTTAAAGACTCCATTTTAAATAGCTACTACACCGAGGTGTAGGGGAGACGCTATTCCTTTCGCTGGGTTGCTTCACTTTACCTTTGATACGTACCTTATAATACCGAGGGTTAAGCAAGGAAGTATCAAGTACCATTTTTAAGTCTTTGGTATGACTCGATCTAGGATTGAACCTCGGTCTCCCGAGCCACTGACGAACACTGTACCCACTAGAGCAATGGTCCAGTATATACTTAACAAAATCCATATATATCATATATATATACACACAAAAACAAAATACACACACACATATATATATATATATATATATATGGGTTTGGAATAAAATCTAACGAAATTGAAAAAAGAAAAAAATACGGAAAATTAGATTAAAATGTTTTGCAATGAAACTTTCCTTCTTATAATTTAATTGTTCGTAGAAAGAAAGACGCTGAGGTCAAAACCCGAGGAAAATTGTTCAAGAGAATCTGTGGCACTTTGGTGCACCATTCCTATTTTCTTATTTATCCTAAAAGTGTGGCCGATCCGATTCAATTGGGGAATCTTCTTGGCGAAATGGCTTGTCTGCAG